>JBCJKH010050651.1:24414-42497 GCA_039877255.1 Loriculus beryllinus | reverse complement strand
CTTTAGGCTGCTGTCACTGGAAACATTATTTTTATGTATATTTTATAACTTAAGCTTTTGCTTAAGTTGTTTATTTTCAGAACAGAAGTGAACAAGATGACAATGATAACTGGTATTGTCTGAAGAGGAAGTTTTACTCTCACATAGTCATATTAAAAAAAATGTGACTATCAAGTACCACATCTGTTTCTTACATGTTATTCCTGCTGGATGCCCACTCTGGCTTTCTCCTGTGCGACAGAAATTCTGTCAATGGCTTCAGTGGAAGCATACATGGATTTCTTTGGCAGGATTCACTGGCCACTGAAGTCATCAGAAATTTTTCAGCTGCCTTGGGCTTTCCACTACATTGCAGTGTCAACTCCTGCCAACCTGTCCTAGGTCAAAGTTAAAATAGTTTTGCCTACAGACTGCAGGCCAATGTATTCCATTTCTATAACCTACAAAAGAATTAAACACTCAGGTCCATCAATTACCACAATAACTGATGCTAGAATCATTTCGTAGTTTAGTTTATTATAGGATCATTATTATTGTAAAGCTAGCATGAGCACTACTCCAGCTCTAGAAAGACTGCGAATCCCAGACTGATATAACAGTATCTCCTAACAACAGCTATACTCCTCTCTAGTCACAAATTAGACAGTGGTTTCCGAGGGTGGCAAAGTCAGAACAACAGCAGAAAAATGTCCCTCTGACACCATCTTTCCTGGTTGCTCTGAGATGTTGAGAAGTTTACCAGCTGTGTGATAAGCAGCAAAGATGCTGCGATGCTGCTGATGGTATTGCCCTGTGCCTACTTCCACAGTGCTGCTGCACCGGGAGATTTTGCAGCAGTGAGCTGAGCTGAAGGAACCCCTGCTTTCCCACTGCTTCACCTACCAACAGCCAGCAGTTTCACAGGACAGGAAAAACTGACAGATTCTGACCCTCAGGCAAAATTCTGTTCCCAAAGCAATACACTCTAAGAAGCCTTGAGCAGCCTGGATCCAGCTCTTATTTAGATATGTCAGCTTTTGGGTGCAAAAGGTTAAAATATATACATTACCCAAGTTAAGCATATAAAGCTAAAATGGCAACGTTTAGATCATGGTGACAGGTAGTAATTTGAAGGACACAAAACACTGCAATACAGGCCTCATATTAGCAGCCCACATAAACTAAACACAGACCAAAAATTGGGAGCCTGGTAGAGGTTCGCAAACATAAGATTACATTTGCAATTCTTGGCTGTTATAATTACGCTTGTTTCTAGCAAGGGTCCTCATAAAGAGATTTCTGAAAATGTGGATTTCAGAATCATCTCCTGATGAACTCTAAGGAGAGAAAGACTATTATCTCCTCTTCCAAACAGAATCAGCAAAAGCACTGCACATTAAGTGCTCTTCTACTTCATGGCTAAAACTCTTCCTCCATACCTTCTTGAGCTCTTCATACAAAGCAAATAGTGACTAACAGGCATAGTCTTGTGTCATGGTTTAAACCCAGCTGAATCCAGGACATCTTGGAACACAAAAGTATTTTCAATAGCCAAAGTATTCTTATTTCTTTTAGCCTTTACTGTTATCTCAGTATCTCTGAACAGTTCACAAATCATGCCTACTAAGAGAGCCATGAACATCTATGGAAAATGGCATTCAACTGCTTGGACTTGGTTCTTTGTCATTCCTTGCCAGAAGAAAAGAGAACTGTGATTAGGTATCAGGGAGTTCTCCAGGACAGGAGAAATTTTCTATGTATGAAATTACTGGTGTTTATGCCACAGATCCTACTCTTTGTTTTCCTACAAAAAGCAGTATTTTCTTTTTCTTCCACTAAATCATACACACACTATGCAACCTGGCCTTCTTTCCAGGGAGCTGACTGCATTTCCATAAGCAATAACAGTCTAACATTTATCAAGTCATTAATGTTTCATGAAAGTATACAGCTGTACAAAAAGGTTTCTTTATCCCTAGAAAAATTCAAGTGCATTATAAAAAAAGGAAGCAGTTGCACGATTGTAGATCTTGGAGATGCAAGATCATCAGGGCTAGCAAATAAAACGATCAAAACAGAAAGAGGCAGATTTTCACTGATTTCTTATTTGTTCCTTACCACACAAAAGTTGTGTTAGATACAGGTGAAACTGCAGATCAGAAATAACAACTTTCTGTTGTATTTTGAAATAAGCCAGACAAAAAATTTATTTCAATAAAAGACCTGCAGTGACATTATGAAATTGCAAACCAGTAGGAAATTCTCAAACATATGCTTGCCTACAGAACTGACTCAGTTTGGGTACAAGAGCTACCTCACATTTTTTTTCTACATCTTGTCAGTCTTCCCTTCATTATTATACCCTTTATATCCCAAAAAGCATACCATGCTAAAAGCATATAGAAGTGGTTTTTAACATAGCTAATACAAAGTCTTATAAGCATACAGATGAAAGTGACAGAACCTTTCCACAAACTTCATTCAAAATCTTTAGATTTCTCATTCTGCAATTTTACACCCCAGAATTCTCCTTTTCTGTGAAATTTTGAGACGGACGTTCTTAGTAAGTGTTTATAGGGGACTGAAAGCATATTACGCTTCTGCTATCAATTCCATGTTACTGTTACAGTTTCCTTCTTCCCTGAATGCCTGGGAGGTACTCATAAATACATGTTTCAAACACTAACCTACTTGATATATGCTATAGTGAGACAGTTGTAGTGTCCATATTGCCTCCAACAATCAAGAACCTCAATGTACATTTCAAAGGAAATGGAGATGGTTTGGGATAGGATTTAGATCCTGCCAGGAGGCTGAGGTTATCACTCAACAGTCAATGCATACCTCCAAGATAAAGGTAAGTAGGTTGAATTAAAGAAACAAAGAGGAAAGGCAGACAGCAAATTTTACCCTGCCCTCACCCCAGAAGGATTCAATGAAATGTACATATAGAAATGTAAAGCAGTCCCCACTTTCTCACAGTTAAACAGAAAGGCTTCAGGCATGTGCTAAAGGCTTCTATCAACTCCCCACACTGGTTCCAGTTTTTCCCCTTTATCATCATGTAATATACATAGTCCAAATTCTGGTCCCCTTGCTGATATTGAATAGGGTACATCAACACAAACAGTTCACAATGGAATGGTGCTCAAAGTGAATATACAGCCCCACTGGTTATTACATTGCACTCCAGCCATTTAACTGACTACATAAATACCCTATTCTGGGATAAGGGCTGCAAACTTTCGCACCGATTTAGCCAGCTGACTCTACAAAGCTTCTTTTCAGTTCAACAGGGCTGTGCATGGAGAGACACTTCAAAGTCAAGCACAGTAACATTCAATCCAATGCAATTAATACTTGCAATCAAAGAAATCTATCTCAAAAAATTCCTTAGTCTGCAGACAGTACGGAAAATTGAAGATAAGTGGAAAACATGGTCTTTCTTCCCTTATTTTCTAAATACACTAAAGCTTTCTCTACCAGTAGTGAGCTGTTCCCATAAATCTAAATGAAGAAAACCTGTTCACTGAGCAAAGACAAAGCAAGTTACAGTATATCACAGCAAAGGAAGGATCTAAAGATCAAAGGGTAAATACCATTTCCTGCAATGTGTTTTTCCAGGATACAGCTTACTCAGCTCCTGAGTTGCTCTACAGTAGAGAAGCAAAAGCTGTAAAAGGATGGGAGCAGTGCATGTTTAGGCTCTGGCAGGTAAAGTCCCAGACACCAAAAAAAAAAAGCCACACTTGTGTACTGGAACCAGTGTCTGGAGCCATATGAAATGGCGCCTTTTTTCTGGGTTTTTTGGTTGGTTGTTTTTGGGGTTTTTTTCTGGTATTTCATTTGAAATGTTCTTCTGTATTAGCTTCTTTAGGCTTACTAAAAGTAAAGAAAATGAGAAGTGTAGCTATGTATTCAAATTCCTAACTGCATGCCTTGTTTTGCATCAAAGCCTAAGGCTTACATGATGGCTCCTGATGGCCTATGGATAAAGAGCACTTCACTCCTCTATTCATGGCACAGCATGTAGGCTCTCCTTAAACCTAAGAAACATTGTATGATGTTATATGATCATGAGGTACAGCGAGAAAAACACATCACAAGAACAGCTGCGAAGAGAAAAGTAATAACAATTTTGTAAAAGCTTTGTGAAAGCCTTCAAATTCCAGCTCTCAAAGTTATCAAACTAAAGCCTTTATCCTCAGTGCATTACATCTTTTAACTCTATTGATTATTCGTTTGTATTGCCATGCCCCTAGGTTTTTCCAAGAGGTTCTTACAGAGCATTAGATACTGCAAGCACTGTAGATTCTTGTGAAAATGATGTGAAACTGGGAGCAACAGAAGTGACACACTGAACCTCTCAACAGCCCCTCTTACACAGTCACTCTCAGTGACAAAGACGCTTCCCTGTTGCAAAGAGAAGAGATGGGTTAGGAGTAGAAGTGCTGCTGCTGCAGGAGGGTTAAATACCACACTTAACAGTGCTGGCTTTCAGAAAAAACACAGCTAGGTGTTAGAGCAGTTTGAGACTAAGCAGCAAGACCCCCAATATACACTGCCCACAACACCAGAGAGCCACTGAGCAAGCACCCACAAAGTCAGGATGGTACAGGGAGTGCTCATGGACAAGGAGGCAAGACTCATTTCTGAAGCCATTCATTCTGTTAGAACTACACAAGCTGTTGTGTTTGCCAAGTCAGCCCAGTTCTGCAGTCAGAAAGATTTCAACATCTCTGTGAGAAAGGAGATAGAACATGTTAACCATGGAAACACTAGGGTTGCCAGCCCACTCAGGCAGGTGACATCCACACACCTAAAAAAGTATAGAGCCCTGCAAAAGCCAGCTGTAGGCTCTCTCAAGAGAAAGAAATATGATTAAAACCATCTTAATTCATCCCCCCCCAGTTTCCTAATACCAGTCAGCAAAGGCCACATCAACTGCTATGCTGAGGCACATGCATCAATGCTAGTCACAATTGAGAACACATCATGTAGCCGCTGCCCTAACTGGCAGGCTGAGATATTCCTGTAAGCATAGGGAAAATAAGCTATTGCCACATGGTAACTGCTGTGAAGTGTAGCTTTTTCACACGGTGACTATCACAGCCAGCCCAGAGCAAAGAGAGCTCTTTTGTTTGTTTTTTCCCCAAAGCAAGGGTCTGAGGTTTTTATTTATTTGTTTTCCCTGACAGCTACATTACTTTTGTTCTGAAAGCCAAGGACTGTTTTTTTACATTCCCTTGACAACCAAGGCTCTATGGCAGGGTTTTACTGACTCAGGAGGCAGACCAGTTATTTACTTGAGTGAAGAGAGTCAGCTTCAGGTGTGCTTCAGAGCGAGATACACTGTGGTTTAGGACAATGCTTGAGGACTACTCACTTGTCAGAGTAGCTAGCAGTGTTAGAGACCCCTTCTTGTTTGTACTTCACCTTATCAACTGTCCAAAAACCTTGGCTTGAAGGTGGCCTGCCCTAGATGCTATCCAGAGTCCTTCCAGACAGCCAGTGCCACTACACACTGCACTTCTGCCATCCCTCTCCTATGACTGCAGTACACACCCACAAAGAACAGATAAATATCAAAATCACTCCTAGTCCTAGCAGTCCACAAGCTGATGAGCCATTTCTGTCAATGTTACATACACTTTCGCCTCTAAAAGCTAAAATGCAGCCCCTCTGATCATAGTGATATCTTTGGAGATAGACTTGAATATTATTAGCCTTCCTCTGCATTCACACCAACAATACCTTGCAGCGGAACATGCCTCCTCCTCTGCCGTATGTGATAAATTCTAACAACCAGTTTGCTGCTAAACCAGAGGCATTGCTTCACACTCCCAAAAGCTCTTTCAAAACAAGTTATACTTCATTCTCACTTAAGCAGGATAGTTCCTTCTAATATTGTTTGTTCTACTGCCAAAATGGAAACCACTTTTTCCTCACATTAAACAGTATCAGTACATTTAAACACACTCTACCATGCAGCAGTCTCTATTCTTTCTTAGTTTTCTGTAAGAGCAGCAGCTTTCAGCCCAGTGGTTTTCATGCAAAAGTTTTATTTTAAAGGCTAAAAGACAAAAAACACAAAAACTGAGGATAAAGACAGTAAGACTGCAGCTGTACTGAAATGGTATCAAGTGAATGCAAACCAGTAAAAGGCAATGACATTGTACATTGGCATTAGGGTGTCTCTGAAATATCACAAGTATTCGTTATAGCATTGTTTCCTGTCTGAATCTAAGGTTTTGCTCTGGTTTTATTTTTAGTACCTTTTTTGAGCACTAAACAATTCAGCCAATTACTTAACTTTAAGCATGTGAGTAGTCCCACTGAAGTGAAAGTTAAGTACTTTTCGAATGTGAATTATCCTTAGCTCTCTAAAAGCCATTTGAATTGTATTTAAATGTTTACACCTGCAAAAATCTAAAAGTAAGAAACAATTTTCTATCGAAGTTTATAGCAAACACTTCAACTAGGCAATAATATTGACACTCGTTGGCTTAGTTCTTTATTTTATGGAGAAAACATTCAGAAAAACTCACTCCATTTACCAATCCTTTAGGAGATTTTCATTACTGGCCTTTTATAACAGCAATCGAAGATAGAAACAAAATATTATTTAACAAGGTTTTATATGACAACATAAAGACTGACTGCTAGCTGAGTGTTGATTCAGACATATTTCTGCCAAGGTCACTTCCCTGCCAGAATATACATCCAATAACCATATATAAATTTTATTTTTAATAAATGACCACTAAATAGTTGTATAAATAGAGTAAACTGTGGGTAACTGTAGTTTATAATGAATATATGTTGTAGCAATATTAACAAATACTTTGCACAGACTGACTGCAAGTCAGTGCCACCATCACTACCCTGTTGGTTGGTGGCAAACCAAATTATGTTGGAACACACCAGTGGTTTCCGTTGGTGAGAAATCTACATCTTTGCTACATCAGCTTTCACACTCCTAACTTATTCCTCATGTTTGTACTTTTTAGACATTTGT
Source organism: Loriculus beryllinus (assembly GCA_039877255.1). Classification (NCBI taxonomy): domain Eukaryota; kingdom Metazoa; phylum Chordata; class Aves; order Psittaciformes; family Psittacidae; genus Loriculus; species Loriculus beryllinus. The sequence goes on along the minus strand of JBCJKH010050651.1, from coordinate 35,500 downwards.
CTTTGGAAAGCTTACAATTCATAAAGGAATAGTGACTGACCCAGAATGTCACTGGCAAGACTGTTCCCTATACCCTACCCAAAACATAAATATGCTTACATGAAGGCCGTGTGGTCTGAAGTTGAAAATAGGAGTCTGGGATTAAAAATAAGCCAGCTACCAACTCCTTTTGTGACCCTGGGCAAGTCTTTCAACACCCTTATCCTTCAGTTCCCTAACTGTGTAATTAAAAGAGTGATGGAGAGGGTTTTGTGAAGGTTATTGACTGATCACTGTTTGCAAAGCCTGCTGAGATGCCACTGGGAAAAGCATTAAACTGTATGTGTTTAAAGGATCAATGTATGTTATGACATTATTATTGAAGTACTAGTAAATACATTGCAAAAAAAAAAAATTAAGATAGGAAGAGAAAAATAGTTGCAAGCCAACCTGCAAAAGAGGACTTATATTTGGGAGATTATGTCTGATCTTGTAGCAACAGTTAAACAGAACATGAGGCAAACCTTTTGTACAGAGCGGTCTGAAGCCAAGGGCACTCAACACCATCCAGAATTAGGCACCCTCACTCTTCTCAAGGACTTATTTGGGAGCCACATATTCAAGTCTTCACAGGGGTGACCTGCGCAATTGGTGCAATTTTCTTAATGTAGATCATCCAAGTTTTTTTTAAAAGTTGCCTTGTAATCTTTGTGTAAGAAAAGCAGATTTATTTTATGCTTTTCTCAACCATACATACATTTAGGTAAATTCTGATTTTGCACCTATGCAAATGCAAGGGGCATTTTACAATTTTCTTAAGTACTGACACATTTACAACTGCAATTTCTCCAAAATGTCATTCAGCCAAGACTGATTATTTGCTGCAAAGTGAGCAGAGGAAAGAGAAAGAAAGGAGCTGCCAAGCATTCTTGCTTTTTTCTTTAGGAAGGAGAAAAGAGAGGCTTATCTTTGGAAAGACAGATCCTTTTATTAAAGGATGAAATGAGCACTGAACAAACAGTATGTGGAATTCCAGATACGTTGATACTAACAGAAGAAATAGTTAAGATGGCAGAAAAAGCTTGTGTTTTCAGAGACTTCACAGCCATTTGTTCTAGATGGATCTCCATTAATTTCCTAGGACTTGCTGATTCATATGGTCCATTTGCATGTGATGCATTTCACCCATTGCCCCTCGCCCCCCAAAAAAAATCAGGTCATGGTTTTCTTAATTTATTCCATTTTTCAAGCTTCCTCTTACATCTTAAAATTCAGACCTCCAAGTGGCCACTGAACTGCTCCACTGCAAATTATTACTATATTCTATTAATATTTTGTTATTGATGTACTCTGGAATTATCATATAATCAAGACTTGCAACAAGCTACATAGAATACAAAGGTGCCCTTTTTCAACTATTTCTCTCTCAAAAACAAATCACAAAGAAACCCACCTTGATTTCCTGTGACTCAAAAATTTGCAGTAACTGCTTTGATAAAGTAACAGGATTCCTTCCATTTTTGCTGTTATAATCCTCGTAAAGTAATGGCCAAGGATCAGGTTCTGATACCTTTATTGACACAAAATACTGTTGAAATCTGAGAATCTTCCAACTGACTTTGACAACTTGCAGGGTAAGGCTATTAAATTAAACAAGTCACATCTGTGAATTCTAAACCAAGACCCCAACATATGGTTCAACATCTTTGGCACTGCTTTTAGAAAACTGATGTATTTACTTACTAAGCTTAGACATTTAAATAGATTTATAGCCTATTCTAACAATAACAATGAAAAGTTGAGTCTCCAACTAGTCAAAAAACTAAAATGCTTCTGTAGACCTAGATATTAGCCAAGATGTGGGTATTTGCAGCATAATTGTTCCTCTAAACCTATAACCTCACCTTTAAAAGGACAGTTCTTCCCATCTACGATAAGAACTCAGCCTGCTAAACAGCAAAAGCTGTGGTAAAAATCTCACCCCCTCCACCTGTCTCATACAGAAACAGCCAAATGTGCTCCATTTAGTTACAGTTTTGTTAGATGAAGTAATGTCCATTGGGAACTGGACAGAAACCATTACACCTCTTTTACACAGGACCATACATACGTGGCCTAACGTGTTTTAAACTTGAGATATATAAACAAAGCGAAGCCATCAACTCCCAATATTTGACCTTGATTTTATAAAATGTACCAAAAAGCAGATTCACTGAAATGGCAATTGACTTTGCAATCGTTTTGCCCTTTCTTCTGGGTCACCGTAGAAGCCCAATAAACTGCTATTATGCTTAACTAAGTTTAGAATAGCGTGTCTGCTTCTGAAGCTAATTGACTCTTTCCAACTCTAAACAAACCACTGAACCTTTTCAGGAAGCTTTGCAGTACTAGATCACACACAGCTAACTTGCAACAACTGGGTTTTGCATTGTGTGTTTGATGCAGAGTGTGACTTCACGCAAGGCCAGGAAATTTGAAATTTTTAATGTACATATATGTATTATTTTTAAGATATCAGGATCCTTTATCATATACAATATTTGAAAAGCTGCCCAACAATCACCAGAAAAATGGCAGGCAAGATACAGAAAAAAGCTGGACACCAAACCACAGTGTTATGTGACGAATGCACATTCCCAATAAGGCCTGTGCAATTGCTAGGAAGACTCAGGTGTCCCAGCATACCTCCTCTTCCAGGCTAAAAGTCACATTGCATTTTCCAACTCTTGCCCACAGACCAGTCTATATGTACTCCATGAGAAACATATAGCTACCTGTCCATAGCCTCTGAATCTTCCAAATTCACGTTTAGGGTTTAACTAGGACGTGTTCCACAGCCCCTTGCAAAGTGGGAAAGTCCAGCCATTTAGTACAAGGCTTTAATCTTATGTTTAGCGTAACAGACAGAGAAGATACTATTACCTTGTAAAGCAATGGAAAAGTTCCAGCACAGTTTTGAAAGCATTTCTTTTCCACACTAGCTTTCACAGGCATGCTCCTCTACACACACATTCCCTCCCCCCCGGAGTTGCAGCATGCCCACCCTTTACTCACAGCTGCTTTTAAATTCCTTAATTAGAACACATGTGAAGCTTAAGGCACCATACCATGGTTATTTCAAATATTACAACCTGTGTGGGTTTTAAACACCACCACTGGTCCCAGAAATGGCTGTTAAAAGCACTAATGGCTGGGATAAGGCACTTTAAGAAACAAGGAAATACATTCATGTCTCCCTTTTCAGAATGTTATTTTTTACTCTGCATATTGTTTGGTTAAAACAACAACTTCAAAGTCTGAACACATAACAAGCATCAGATAGAGGGAAAGGAGAAGATATGAAAGCTTAACTCCAAGCTGCTGTGAGTTCATTCCATACCAAACTAGACAAAACACAGTAAGTCTTAAGGCTCTTTGAAAAGACAGAGTTTATCGCAGGTTACAATTTGGCCCATTTGGCTGACACTTTGCTCCTCCATCGGAGCCTGGACCTTGGCAGACAACACAAGCTTCTTTTTCTCCTCAGTAAAGTATCTGATTTTCTTTCCAAGTACTCAAACAACTGGGCCTAAAGTTCACTTTTGCTGTATAGACATGAACTGATTTGACAAGACAAATTACAAGAAAACAGACAAACAAAAAGTTCTGAATTTAAAGCAGGACATGAAGTCACTGCTAAAGCCGAATCACCACTAATGTTCCCCTCACAGGAAAGTTATTTGCTGTAGGCAAGATCAGCAGCCTCAGACTCACCTGCATGCACACAGCAAGGGCCAGCAGCAGACAGGATTCCCCACCACCAGTGCACAAATAGGCCATGCAAGGCTGTGGTGGAGCTAAAGACCATTACCACAACAACTGTGATCAAAAAGAGGAAGGGAGCCTTGGGCTGTGCTTAAATAGGACTCCTGGGCCCAGAGGCAAGTAAGGCTCATTAAGGCAATTAAGGCCCCCAGGCCCTGAACTTAGCACCTGTTTCAGGGACTTATAGAAAGCAGGTGTGAAATACTGGGCCAGATCTCATCTTTAGCTTCCAGACCTGGCAACTATCCCCTCAGTTTCCAATGACTCACTTTTAAAACAGTTTTCCTCTTTTCTCAAATGGCCTTGCAATTATGCCTGATTTTGTAGGCATTGCTTAAGCCTAACAAGTAACACCTGAATTTGATATCAAACACAGAATCAGTTAAAAGAAGTGGGGAGATGGAAAATACACTTTGGTTATACAGTTCATCTCACACCAATGGAAAGTTGTTCCCCAAACTTTTCTGCTTTTTGAAACCAGTCAATCCACAAAATTTCCACTAGCTCCCTTGGGAGGTATTCTACACCATACGTAGTGAAGTTTTCTGACAGTCAGATTAAGTTTTCTTTTGCCCAATTTCATGCATTTATTCCTAATAATACACCCTGCAGACATCCTAAAAATCCTTCTCTCTTCTTAACATTTGGACCCTTGCAGTATGCTAGACAGTTCACATATTCTCTTTAGTCATTGTTTCCTCAGTCAGATATTTCTTTTGGAAAATAAACTTGGCAGAGACCAGAAGACAGCTCTGTTACCAACAAACCTCCTGTGAATGCAACTGGAAAAAGAAAAGCTCCTCAGTTAAGTACTTCAATGAGCAAATGACACACATTGGAGTTAACAGCAATCCCCAGAGTGGTGATTCTCAGAAGCTCTATACATGGAAATCTCACTTAAGGACAGAGAAGGAGCTTGAACCAGCTTAAGAATTGAGGAGGGAGATAGTGTGTTCTCATCACTAAAGCACGAATTGGATTATCTGAAGCTACTCCTGGCTCTGCCATCAAACTACTGTGTGGTCTGCTGTGACTTTGTTTCCCTATCTATCAAATGGTTTTATGGGAATTTGGCTTCTTTTCTTTCCTCTTAGCATTTCTTTTTTCCACCAAGTAATTGAGGGGAGAAGATTACCACAGGAAAAAAGGTCCCTGCAAAATGCCTTGAGCCCTAAAAGCATCAGCTTATGTACTACATAAATAGATAGAATACTGAAAGAATTAAAAATTTCCTCCTGTTCACTTGATGAGGAGGAAGCAATACACTTCCCAAACTCAATGAGAAATCTGTGACAAAGGTGTGTCAAAGGTCTGTAGGGTGGTGCTGACTTTCCAGGTTTAACTGGGAAATGAACAGGAAAACGGCAATCTGTCACAGGATATGATGGACTGTTTCCTTGCTCTCCCTATCCCCCACCTGAGCACTGATGTAAGTGGTAATTAAAATGTGACTGGAGTACCTTTTTGGAAGCATTCTCAGTACAAGTCTCAGCACCACTATGCTAGGGTGGTATGCTACTGACAGACTAGTTTAATTACTCTAGTCACTAAACAGCTTCAGCATCCACAACACTTACCAGAACCTAAACCCCAACATAACTTTAGTACTGAGTTTGCAGCACCCATCCCTCCTCATTCATTACTTCCTACAGATAGTATGTCTACTAACCACAGCAGTATTAGCACTCAAAACCAGCTATGGGGTTTTTTTTTCTCACAACCAAAATTACACAGTGGGACTTGGATGAATTGCAAGAAATTGCAGCTGGCATTTCAAACATGCAAGGGACGAAAACTAGAACTTTCTGCAAGCCAAAAGGAGATTTCTCCACACTATTTTCCAAGGCTCAAAAGCTAGAATAGAAACTAGTTTTTACAGTGATGAACCTTATGAGGTAGAGGCACAGGGACATGCAATCCGCTACCTCCAGTCTTTTTCCTGAGCTCCTGCTTCTGGCTATGAACAGCTGGACATGTGTACTGAAATTCTTTTCAGGAAGCAGGTACTCTGTGACAGAACTGACTAATTGTGAATGGGTTTACCACCCAAAGGAGATAAGAAACTGTGCTTGAGAAACTATTTCAGAAAAAAGAATTCTTCCTCCTCTGCATCAGCCTCGCTTATTGTTTCGGTTCAACTTCAGTCGATCTTTTCTAAGCCTACGACAGAGATTAGAGCAGTATATGGAAAACCTGGCAAAGCTATACCTCTTTCCTGACAGCCCATATACCTCTTTGTGAGTTAAAACAACACGAAACATGTTATTTGAGCTCATCTACAGGTTATTTCATACAATTAATGAAAGTGATTCATCTAATGCCGTATGACGAAAGTTAAATCAGAGCCAACTCCTCAGTACAATCTCCTCAACAACATGACAATGACTCCTTTTCCTGTATTATTTCCCTATCTTTACTGCATCCTGTAAGACTAGGCCTAATTTTGCAGAGATACATAATTATAAGGATGACCTGGACAAGATCTCTTGCTCTCATACTAGTTTATCTCTGTTCATTTCACAAATCTTGATGAGAAAACTTCTGAATTGATTTTGAAAAAATTGCTCTCTCTACCAAAAGGACTTTCAAGATCAATTCAACAGTACTGTTGACTGCCCTGAAACTCAATAGCAGCCCACTACAATGAACAATTTTAATACCTCTGCCCACACTATGTCTAACAAAAATGTTCTTATCCTACAACTTTATGTTTATACTCAATTGTTTATACAACGGAGAGGAAAACCATAAAGAATATTCCTCAACTGTGGATAGATTTTCAGCAGAATAATTTTACAGAGTTCTTTCTTCAAAGGAATATGTAGGAAGAAACTCATTTGTCTTTGCTCTGAAATGAAAGTACACATGACTACCCTCCTAATCAAGCACATCCTTTGTATTTATGTAGTTTGGTATGGTTTGTGTTTTCATGATGTTCTTTTTATTATAAAGAATTCAGACTCCTATGCATAGTCAAAACTAGTTTATGAATGCACACACACAAAAAAAAAAATTCCTGGTATCAATCAATATCTTGTCTAAAGAGGGAACAATGTTATTACTATTCAGTGACCAGTAAGATTAAGTGAATGAGGTGCACATTCATCCAAATTCTTCTATGAAACTACTTAGATTTACAAATATGAAAGTACAAAGGCAAGGTCTTTTGAATTGGTAAATCAGAACTTTGCTGAACCTATAGCAGTTAGTATTGCTGGGGGCCTTGGCCCACAGAACAGTCCATCAGTGTTTTAAATACACCTTTCTACTATATTTATAAAGATGCTGTATTATCTTAATATGTGTCATCAATATTAAAGGATTTTGTTATATAAATTTTACATAAATATATTTCTACTGCCATTAGTAGAAATACAACAGCAGAAAACAAGTAAAACAAATCAAGTCCGATATGGAAACACAAAATTTCAATGAAAATTAGCCTCTCCACCTCCAAAAGTTAACTGGCCCATCCGTAAATTATGTACCAAATGTAATAATTTTAATGAAGAAGGAAAGAATAAACCTCTACATTAGAAATTAAAACAAACAGCAGTGAAAGCAGTAAATTGAGCTTATAAGGTCCAGCAGAAACATGAATCACCCAACCCAGCAGACAATATTTGAAAAAGGCTAAGTGGGAACAAGCCACAGAGACGAGACAAAGTAACCATGTCATGTAGAACAGATGCTCCAAAACAAACACAATGGCAAAAATAATTATATGCTAATCAAAGCCTTAGTACAAGAAAAAATTAAAATATATATATATATATTGTCAAGTTTCACAATTGCTTCTGGTTTTGGACAACAGAATTTGCACTTGCAAAAATCCCCCTGCAAAGAAAGCCACAGAGGAGATGCAGGTAAAAACTACACCAGTAATTCATACATGGATGTCTCTAGTTAGCTGGCTGAATTCAGATACTCTAGCTGATACACAGTTGAATATCTGAATTCATGAGTGAAAACATTCACCTATTCACAAATAATTTCCAATTGCATCATTTGCTGCCACAGTCTGCTTCTTAGGACTGCTGAATTTCACCTTACCACTCTATATTCTCAAATTCAGAAGACCAAAGGCAGTTATCTACTGCATCTTCAGTCTTCATGTGTTAGAAGAGATTACAGAAGCAGTGCTAAACACACACAACCAACGAAAATTCTTGTCCAGTAATAGATGAGACATAATGCATGAGGCCTGAGGAATACATATCCAAGTCAGGAATTAGCACTCAACATGAGTAATGCTTCTAAAAAAACAGAATCTCAGAAGAGAAAACTTTAGAACAGTGCAAAATATTCCCAGTTCAGTTAAAGACGTTAATAAGTGTATACATAAACATGAAATTTCAGAGGCTCTGAAATTTAAAACACTTTCAGATGGTTACAGTCATGTTTCTCTACAATTATGAAACACAGACAAAGTAAAACTGTGGTTCAGGAGGCAATGACTCAGTTTCTTCAGTTTCTGAAACCAGAAACTGGACTAGCCTTTAGCTCTTACGCAACACTCGAATTTTAACCGAAGGCATATAAATTCTTCTTTTGATAATCCTGCTCTCATGATTATGTACACTAAACTATAATAACAAAGACACAGACCCCATAACTGGATATATAGAAGACAGAAGGTCTTCTGAGGTCTGACCATAATAAAGGTGAAGCAATTTACACAGCTGGGGAAAAAAGCATCATGTGACCATACTTATGCTCTCTTTACATGCACACTTACAAACACATATACAAACATATTTGGAGAAACAATTAACAGAGGAGAACAGGATTTCATTATTATTCTAACCTGTCCCCAGCAAAATTTTCTCAACTGGTTGAAATCAACCAAAGAAAAAACAACAAAACTCAACAACAACACCACAAACACAAACAAACAAGCCACAAAACTGCAAGCCTGTCTGACAAACATGTATAAAACCAGAATCAATCCAGTAAAAGGCTGAACTTTGATGTGCGCGTTTTTCTGAATTAAGGTGGAAGAGAGCCCTATTCTGCTACTTTTAAATGTTGTACTTACAACTGACTGGCAACATTTGAAAAATCAAATCCCTGTTCACACTTCTAATATTTTAAGTGGCCTGGGAAAACATAAATAAAACTAATTAAATGTCATAGCTAATTTATTTAGTCACTTCTTGCAAGCGAAATGAAAGTACACATCTAGTGCGGGAACTTGTACATGAAGTCATCTCTCTATAATAACTTTCTTTTAACCTCCTGAGCTGGTCCCAGCTGCTTTTCATACATCTATAACAAACTTTGTGCCAAATGAATTGCTTATATATTTTTCTAAACAAGCTCCACTTTACTTTTTCCAATCAGTCTACACAGATGGCAAGTAAAGAAAACACTTTAGTGTCAGTCTGGTGGAGACCATCACTGAAGTGCTTTTGCCAAGAAAAAACAGACTAAACATTAATGAGGCCAAATAGAGAAGCTTGTTTTACAGGCTGAAAGTACTAGATTTCTCTGGACATACAAAAATTCAATAGTCACTTTAAAGTGCTTACAAAGAAATGCCTCTCCACTTTCCTGCAGTATATAGCAACCATATTCTCACTGGGGTAGCAATGTTCAGTCCACACAAGCAAGGATGGGTACAACATTTCTAAAACATTAGCAAGGAAATGTTTTGGGATTTTTTTCCTTTTTTTCTGTTGATGTACACAAAAGCTTCGGCAAATGAGGATATTTTCCGTTACAATGAATGAACTTCACAGAATTTTCCTACAATGTTACTAAATAAATTGCTCTTATTGAAAGATTTTACTGTTCTGTTTTTTGAACACTATCTGAATTAACACCACCTTGGTATACATGTAGCAACTCCAGCCTAATTTCTGTTGTACCTGCTTTTGTGAATGCAGCTAATAGTGCTGAGAAAAAAGGAAAAATGAGGGAAGATCCAAAATAAATATTCCATTTGACAAAGTGCTAGGTTTTGCCTACAAGACAATATTAAAATTTGCATTATCTAGTATGCCTTGCAGATGAGATACAATAGGCTCCATGTACAGCAGTGTCATTGCTTATTACTTGCCAAGACCTGACCAGATCCAGCTATTACTGAAGCACAATTAATCGAAGTGTAGCATATAAATCTGTTATTGCATCAGTAGGTTTCAGGGGGGTTGGTTAGATCCTTTATATCCAGGCTTCATCAACAGTGAAAGTTAAGTAAGAAGTACAGAGTGTACAATGCAGCTTTTAAACCAATGAATCATATCCATTTTGAAGCTTTATCACAGGAAAATAGTCATCAGTTATCCACATACCTCACACTTGGGGCTTTTTGTAGAAAACAATTTTTAAGTCATTCGTTTTAATGGTAAATTTGAGATTCACTTTCCTATGAAGGGAAACAGCTGCTTGACAATTTGTAGTTCTGTTTTAAGTATGTCTAAACTGCCATGAGAAAAGCATTTATGTGCTACTCATGTTAATATTGCCTTCTTCAGTAACAGGTGAAGCTGCTGTTGACTAAGGATAGACATGTAGAGTATTCTGAACCATCAAGGCACAATCACAGTGAGCAGTTCCCAGCGGTCAAAAAGATCCAAAGATAAATGTCTCACTATATTACATTTCTCACAGGTTTCATCTTTTCTTCTTCAGCTTTTCTTTTGTAATGCTTTTTCCTCATCTCATCTTTTTTTGACACTTTTTTGTAAATATTTTCCATGATACCTAGCTAGTTGAGGATGAACTGTCAGGTTTCACATCCTCTTCTGTACACCTTAAGCGGTGGTCCAGATTTTAAAGGAGGCCAATATGTTGGACAAGGAAACATCTGGACATCCAAATAGCAGTGTGATGAGCACTGCTGAGATTGTGGCAACATTTCAGTGGAAGAGTAGGTCTTTAGAAGAGTCCTACTTAATAGTGAAAATTATTAAGTCTAAACCGCTATGAGCAGACTGAATTATTTACCCTGACTAGCTCATTATAAACTGATGTTGGTTTGTCTTATTTCCTCACAAGAGCATTCAGTTTATCAGTGTATTCACCAGACACTGTAATTTTATACCAAAACAGATACAAGTCTAAAGAAAAGGATCTAAAGATGTAGATATAGATAAATAATCAGGGATCAGTTTAAAAGAGATATTCAGAAGACAAAGCTTCAAAAGGTGCTGTTAACTAGATTGCTCTGTGGTAAGGACATTGAGTAAACAGATTATCTCTAATAAGCTTATCCTCTATTAAACCACTAAGGAGTCGATGCTGTGATAAGACTGTTCTCAAACACAATGAATTATAGACATGCAATTATTGAAAGGAG
>JBCJKH010050651.1:0-24386 GCA_039877255.1 Loriculus beryllinus | reverse complement strand
CTCAGTGACTCCCTGTGCCCACCCTAACTGCTGATGAACAAAGACGTATAGACTGGCACACCAGATTTGATCATCCTGGTAAAAGGTGATCAAATTAGGTATTAGAAACTCGTTAAGGCAAACCAAAAAACTCACTGCTTTTAAAGCTATCTGTAGAGATTTCATCACTTTCACAGAAGCATGGGAAGAGCAAACCCAGTGAAAGCTCTGCCTTAGAGCAGAAGTACTTTCCTACAACTATTTCATTTTGGAACAGTGATGTAACTGTTTCACCAAGATCCTCTCAGGCATCAATAACTGTATAATGATTACTGCAATAACTACAAAATTCATCCTAGAATTGCAGTATGATTTTCCTTTCTCTAAAAAAATAACATAAGTTACAAGAAAGACAAATTCAGTCATATCTACGGCATTTACAACCATTTCTTTAAACTGAGACATGCATTAAGGCTTATGTAAGTCTTCTGTGTAAGCTAGCTTCTAATTTTCATAATGGCAGAGACCACACTGTTTCTGGGACTCTTAAGTGACCACACTCCATTTGAATTCTGAATACATGAAGCATCATTCAATTTGTTAAAAATGTTTCTATAACTGCAATAACAAAGTCAGCATTGATAAAACATCATTTGCTGCAAGCTATAAGGAAATCATTCCATCATTTCCAGCACATACCAATGCATAGTTGATTTATGAAAAGGTCAGGCAGCAAAGAAGTTCTCAAAACAGTGAAATGCTTGTGAAATAATAAGAAGGATATCTAGTTAATAAGAAAAATTAAAATAAAAAAATATTACAAATGCTGAAAGAGCAGTGGACAGGCACAATAAAGAAAGGAGGCTGGTAAATAGAAAGAGTTGGAAAAGTTGAGGCAATTACCCACTAAGAAGTAAATTTTTGAGTCATGTTACAAATCAGCATGTCCTACCAAATCTAAGTAGGAATGTGCCAATTAGCAGAGCAAACATTCCAGTTCTGAGAATATCGGGCTCTAATGGTGTATCTTGGAAGGCTTAAACCACAAAATTCAAGCTGTGGACTCAGATGATGATACCAGGGCTCCAGCCAGTTTTCAGGGTACCTTTTCAGAGTCTGATTAGGCACACAGCTCTAATGATGGCTCAGAGACTGGCTGTCATGCAGAGCGGTGAAAAACAGCTTAGTGTTTCCATAAGTTTTCACTATGTATTTTTCCACCCTCCAGAAAAAGCATGTTTGCTAAATACAAACCATGTAACCTTGTTGTCATGGATAATGCATTAATTATACAGTTCTACAATTAGCAGCTTCAAGTTAAAAATAAATAAAAAAGTTCACAGGTTTGCAGGCTGTCACAAGAAAAATCCACAAAGTGTTTCTTTCTGTTTATTTAATCTGCTTGTGAAGTTGCTGTGGAAAGAGAAAAATAATGATGCATAGAAAAAAAATCCTCCTGAGAATCCAGTCATTGATTAAAAAAATGTTAATTAAGAATCCATGCCTTCAGAATGATATCTAATTTGGTATACAGGGAAAAAAGCATCTGAGAGAGAATTAAAGGCAAGTCCCATGATAAAGATGCTTTGGTTTGGATTAAACTGCTAAAAGCCTCAGACTTTAAACACTGTAGAAAAAAACCCATACTCTATATATACCAGAGGGAGTATTAGCATTGTAGGGAAAAAATTCTATATAATGTGATAGCTTATAATTGCAAATACAGTGGAAATAAAAAGTTTAATAAATCACTTTTCTGCCAATGTTTTTGCCTTTCAGAGTTCTCTCCTTTTTGGCTAATTGCTTACTTAAACTGCAGTGTAACAAATCTTTATCCTACAACTTTCACTGTCTGGCAAATCATTGGAGAATGAAATCTTGATCTATAAATTAACAAGCTCAGAACATACATATCTGTAAGTACAATGCATACCCTCAGGCATTTAAATCCCATAGCTGGTACGTCAGACCTAATCGTTTGCATCAGCCTTTACCTTGAGCACACATAAGAACCCCCTTCTCTGCAATGGGAATTTGTCACTAAAGACTATCAAGATCCAAGAGCTGACTGTTTACTGAGAATGTAAGGAAAAGGTGAACATGCTGACACATATAGGAAGTACATTCAGGCTCATGAGTGAATATAAAGTGTCCATACAGGCAGATAAGTACTACAAGCTGAAAGTGTCAAGCAGAATTCCACTGCCCTCCCAAATCTTACATTAACACTGTACTGTAACAAGAAGATTAATAGCCTCCTGCACATATTAGTTACCACATACCACATCATGCTGACAATCCATACACATTGCACAAGCGAAAAAGGAAATGGCTGGTGCAGAAAACATTCCAAGGGTTTCATATTTGTGGACTTTCTCTCTTGCACTAAGAAATACCTTTATTTCAGTAATTCACAGAGGTTACACATGCATCCTGAAAGTGCAGACTCAGCCAAAACAAAATGCTCAAATGAGCATCTTTATTTAATATCATAGACACAAAAACATTTCCAACCATGCCAGCATATGCTTAGTACCAAATAGAAATGTGCCCCAGACTTTTTTGCTTCCTGAAAAGTGGGCAACATAGCCATAGAGAAGGACTGGCCAAGGAAACTATGCATTGTATTGATTCCATGTATTTCCTCCATGTGGTTTTCTGTGGAAGCCCTATCAGCAAGTGTGTCTGGTTTCTCACAGTGATTCATCACTGTGCTAGCCCAGGAGGCCAGAATGATGTAAGCTAAACTGGTATTTTCAAGTAAGTATAAGGAGCATTGGCACAAAGCTCTCAGCAAATTTCCTTTATTGGCTAGCTCTTTTACACTCTTCCAAAATCCCCAACATAAACTTCACATTTTAAACACAGGTAAACCTTGCCTGCTGAACAAGAACTACTGCCAAAATAACAACTGCTGAGTCTGCTAATGCTTCTTTTAAGGATATCAGTGTCCTCTGGGGAAGCAACCAAACAGAGATGTTAGCATTGTTAATAAAGCGTGGGAGCAGCCAAACCAAGCCCTCTGAATCCAAACAACCCTAAACTTTGAGCTCAGAAAAAGAATCACAGTAAAATTTTATTTCCAGATCTAGATCCTTCCTTTAGTGAACTGAGCCCAAACCAGATCCAATTGTTTTTGCTTTTACCAGCAGTAGATCCTTCTGTAGAAGCAGGGCCCTGCTGAGAGAAAAATGAGGTTCCAGAATTTGGGCAGGTCTCTGCCTTTGAGGATATAATTTCTCAAACTCATACAGTGACTTAGCAGTTCTGTAAGCAGGTATAAAAATTTCTCACAATGGCATTTAAGGAAGTGAGAAGAAAACTCTTAAGATAAGGGGGCCATAGAAATAAAGCATCTTCAGTTCAAGGGAATGCAGCTACAATACTCCTAAATTAACCAGCAATGGAGCAGATAAAAGTGGAAATCTCCAAAATCCATCTGCAAAAATGCCAGATTAGAAGCTTTTTAGGACTCTCATAGACACCTACATTGTTTTGCGGTATTTGTGGATATATACAAGAAATTTCAGTGTAAGCCCAGCCAGTATAAAATCCTTCAGTACTGCCACAATGCTGATGACTTTCCAAACATCCAAGCTAAAAAAACTTTGATTATTTATTTATTTTTTTTTTAATTATCATTGCCTCTTCTTTCTCACTGAAAGCTGTGAAACTGAGGCCTAAGTTTCCAGATTCTGCGACTAAAGAGTTGTGGGCATAAGGAAGTTTCACTTTGAACATATAACACCACTCAGGAGGAAAAGAAGTCACACCCATCAACCCCCAAAACATGTCAAACTTTCCGAAAAAGAATAGACATTAAAAACATGAGTAAGAAAGTTATGATGTTTAAATTATGAAATCCAGGCCCCTTTTCATCTCTAACTGTTAAGGTCTCCATATCTCTAAAGCATATTTTATAATGCTCTTTGCACTGTAATTTATTTTAATGCTTCTCCTCTCATGTCTTACCTTATTTATATTGTTACATCAGCAGAGACACAACCATAGGTTACAATATTACCTGAACATTTTAGTACTAGGTACTTTCAAGTAAGCAATTATTTCTTCATGGTTTAAATATATATAAAGAAAACAGTCTTAAAGCTCCCTGTTAACTCTGCATTAGTTCTTTTTCTTTAATTCATTCAGACATCTAAAAATATCATATGGGGTAAACAGATTCAAATGTATGTAAATGTATATATACATATTTACACAAATACAGCTGAGGTTGAGTAGATGTGATGCAGCAGAGTGCATAGGAAACAAAATATAGCTTCCAGCTTCCCCTACAGCAATAGTTCCCAATGGCATAGGAAAAACATGAACTAGTGCCATCTCCAAATTATGAGCATCATTTCTGGTGATATGACCCTGAAAACTGTCCTTTTTCAGTGTCAGGACACCCACTGCACTGATAGCAATATCAGCCTGGCTTCTCACTGCCTCACTTTTTTGACCTGTCCCACCTTATCTGAGTTCATCGCTGAGAAGCGGGAGGGCAGCCATGCAGGTGCCAGGGTGCAGGAAGCGGCAGCAGCAGCCCCAGGGTGCTGCTGGTCCTACCTGCCTCCATAGCCCAAAGGAGAAGGTTCCAAGGTGGTTGCATTGAGGCTGCTGACCAACTTTGAAATGTGTTTTCTCCTAAGAATCAAAGTCCTCCAAGATTCTACAAATGAGAAGAACACAAGGATGTGTTTGGGATTTTATGCTATATAAAGATTCCTTTTCTTTTATAAGAAAAATTAGACATTATTTTTTAAGTGGTGTGTTCTTTAATTGTTACAGTGCTGCTCACTAAGTTCATTCTTTCTGCTAGCATAAGATCGAGTTCAGAAGTTTCTCTAATATTTAATGGAAGACACCACTACCCTCACTCCTCTATGAAAATCCCACATGCATCTGCCACAGGCTTGCTTGCTGACACCTGTCACACCACCAGCAGCTTCATTTCACTTTGCATCTGCTATCTTTACTGCTGTTTTTCAGATGGACCATCTAGGGGATCCCTAGTCTACTACTGCTGTTATGCTTCTAAACTCATTCTGAAATCAGTCACTCTGGAGTCAAAATGATTCAGACTTGGTCTTTTTGGGGGGGGTTTTGGGGTTTTCTCATTTCTAAATTTGTTACGTAAACAGCAATGAAAACCATTACCTCTGATCTCATCTCAGATCCAAGTGACAGAAAATCTTCTCAGAACTGTTTTGTGACCGTTGAGACTCATGTAGCATACACAAAATAAAGGAAATGCCAAACCAATTGCTGCTTAGTATTTTTTAAATGAAAATTTATGATTAAAAGGAGGATAAATATTTTCATCTCCTGTTCTCACCGTTCCGCTGCTTACCTTTTCCCAAAGCTCAGCAAATTTGTCACAGGCAGAAAGAACTAGTGATGTTAATTCTGTGAATGTGAACACACTGAGTCAGCAAAATGTAGTGCATATCCTTTTTCTTCTCCATGTTGTTTAGAATCAAAAGGGAAGGAGGCATGTGTCCTTCACAAAGGTGCTTGCTTACCCAGTGTCACACCAGCAACACATCTTCTGTTAGGAGTAAACAAAACTCTTCATATTAAACAAAGTTATTAAAGAGCAAAAGAAGCAACTGCTTACATAACACTTAGCCAAGTGTTATGGCAAAAAGATGCCATTCCTCCTTTCCCAGCAACAGACTCTCCTCTTCCTGCCCTTCACTAGCCAAGCCCACAGGTCTCTGCTGCTGGGTCTCTTGTCACATGAAGGAAGATGGTAGAACAGTCAGCCATTTTAGATTAAAGAAGGCCACTGCATATGACTTGCAAAGGTCATGTTGCACCTACAGGACACTAAAGGACTAAGTAGTCCTTTCCACAATGCCAGAACTGGTTCATGGGACTCAGCTTTGCCTAATGCATTTGAACAATGCAACCACCTCGTTCCAGCCTTGACACAGCATGGCCATCACAGCCAGTTGGTCGAAACTCTTCAGATTCAGACTCTAGAAGCAATAGGCAATGGTGCTTCTCTAAGAGGCAACAGCAGCAGAAACATCTCATTTTCTTTTGCTGGGATAACTATGGTTTTACCAGATGTCATTTCATGTTACACAATGACTTCAGAGATGGTAGACTGCCTGGGCACATAGTGAACTCTGCAATCTGTTCTTGCCTTTGGAAAGAGCAGAATTTGTGTCAGCAGACACAGAAAAGTACAGGACATTTGAGAGAAAGAACACCACAAAACTGTCTGCTGAAACTGGAAAAGCTGTAAATTCATTCCTTAAACAGCTTTTTCCAAAGAAGCCAACAGCTTTGCTGTGCCTTCAACACACCTTCTAAGAGGCAAACTCAGTGGCAAAGAGAAGCTGCTTTTAATCATACAACTCCAGAGCTTCTCTACCCCATAAGAAAAAACACCAAGTGATTTGGAAACCTATGAAAGAAAACGGGGGCAGGAATGACCTTCCTACCCCAAAATCCTGCAAGTGGGAAACTAAAAAAGCATTAAGGAAACAAAATGAAATTGAAAAGATGAAATAAAATGCTGAAGCGGAAATGAAAAATTGAAAACAAACTGCGAAAGTCAGAAAGTGCAACAGGCCACAGGTTTTTTTCAAAGTCCTCCAAAAATGCTTTGTCGAAAGTATTTGGTCCCAATAAGTCTGTACTTGGGGGTGAAAAATGAAGAATGATCAGAAAGAAAGTTATTGCAATACACTGATGATAACTTTCTTCTCCAAGTGATAGAGGAGCCGACAAGGAGAGGTGCTATGCTGGATCTTTTATTACCAGCTATGAGGGGCTTGTGGAGAATGGGCAGCCTTGGCTGCAGTGACCATGAAATGGTAAAATTCAAGATCCTTAGGGCAGTGAAGAAGGCATGCAGCAAGCTTGCTACCCTGAACTTCAGGACTTTGGCCTCTTCAGGGATCTGCTTGGTAGAGTTCATGGGATAAAGCTGTCAAGGGAAGAGGGGCCCAAGAAAGTTGGTTAATATTCAAGAATCACCTCCTCCAAGCTCAGGAGGGATGCATCCCAGCAAAGATGAAGTCAGGCCGAAAAAACAGCAAGCCTTCATTGATGGAAAAGGAGTTCCTGGAAAAAATTAAACACAAAAAGGAAGCTTACGGAGAGTGGCAGCAAGGACAGGTAGCCTGGGAGGAATACAGGGAAATTAATATTTATCATTAACCTATTTTGATGAAAACATCTTCCCATATTATCTAGTTCTTTTTTACAGTCCCATAGTACATGTCCTAAGAGTCATCGGAGCACAGCAGAACACTAGCATTTGCTGCTAGTATAATGGCAGTTTACAGCTCTCTGTTTAAACTGCAAAAACAATCTTCTTGATTCTGCATGATCTGCATTTTAAAACTACAGGTTTCTGGGTGCTGGCACATACTTAATCACGTGTTAAATCAGACAGTTGCATGCTCCTATCTGTGCCACAGAAGCCTCTAATCTTTGTTAGGTATATAACAGTTTTATCTGACAAATATTTTTAGAACACAGCAGCTGAGCTACCATTTATTACCATTTCCCAAAAGGGATTTGACCTTAAGACCTCAAGAAGTTCTGTAGCAGGTACTGTTTCCGCAGATCCTGCTTCAGCTGTGAACAGTGTTACAGAACTGTTTTTTTTCAAGAGAAATTTATCTTCTATGTTTCCAAAATCATAGGAATGCTATTGGAAAATACATCTGTTACTTTTAAATCAGGTTATTTAAGACATTTTTAATTTTCTATCACTGCATATTATACTACTCCATGTTTTCATTTACTTCAAAGCACAAAAGTATGCCATAATTTCCAAACAACTCAAAAGCATCCAAAGAATCAAAAAAGCAGATATCAAAGTCAAATATAATACTGCTTAAGTGAGAGGAGTGGGAATCAGAAATAAACCAGCCTTGATTTCTAGTGGGTTTTTTATCACTGCAATATAAATGACCTTGATGACAGGGAAGAGTAGTATCGAGATGTTACTACATACACAACAATCCCAGGTTAGACTTACTATGTCACACAACTTACTTATAAGGAAAATTTCTCTCCCTCAGTTTCCCAAGCTGTAAAACTGGCATAATAAGCATTTAATTTCTTAACTACTTTCTGACCATGCTCAGTAATGTTAAAAATAATTAAAATACCATGAGTTTTAGCAAAGAAAAAGTATCTAATGCCTCTCTCACTGATAACCATACCCAGTTCTGACCCTCTCACTTCTGGCCTGTCACTTATCCTTTCAGTACCTCCAAATTACATTTTAGTATATTTTATATTTTAACTAAACATGACAAACTTTTCATTATTGTCACCCAGTGATAATAATCTCTTGCACTAGAGTTCTACAGTTTGCATGGAACAGAATTTTCTGAAATAATATATAACTGTTTTTCAGATGTAAACTACCTATCTCCTGCTCTTCTTAGCCCAGAACATACAGTTCTTCAGTAGATCTCTCACTGGAAGATTTTGCATGTCCTGCATATGTCAGTTGGCTAATACTTACTCCTGTGTTGGGAGTTAATAAAGCACTGATTCTGCTGGGCCTAAGCTCTTCTAGACTGAGTAATCTAAGGCTCTACCTGTTACAGTAGCAGGCTCAGTTCTGCCATTTCCAGTATTTCCCAGATCTATCTGGGACACAACTGTATTGTGAACTCTCTTCTCTGGTTTGGGGTTTTTTTTTGGCATCTACAGCTACAGCTTGAGTAAGAGCAAGTAAGTGCAGATAATGAAGCCAGTAAAGATAGCAATAAAAGTATGACTCAAACATTAGCCCTCACTTCTCTTTTTTGTAAAAAGAAAAAAAATAAATCTTCAGGCAGAGTTAGACAGTTAGATCATTATTATTAAATAACATCAACTAACCCATGTACTTTTTGTTCATGTACCATTTGTTCCTTGTTTTTGAGGAAGGCAAAACAGGGTTTTATTTTTACATTGCATATAAACATTCCCTGAGCAAAGGTAGAAGCTTGGGAGTCACTTTTTGTTCCTGATGAATTCAAAAGGCAGCACAGCAGCTGACTGACTAGCTCAACAAGCCTGTTTTCAAGAGATACAATTATATGGTGTTGAAAAATCACATCAGTATGAATTACTAGGAACTTTGGACTTTTGAGTTCTGAGTTTGATCCCAAGCCTGTAGCAGCTGATCCAAAGTCTGTCTTTGACTCCCGTAATGTTTACACTAGACTCCTCCTGAAGAGTATGAACAAGGATTTGGGAATCCAAATTTAAACATCCCTGCTTTTCCAAGTTTTAGACTATATCTTGTCCTTGATTCATTTTTTCTTTGCTTACAGAGCTGGTATGAAAACCTTATGGCATGTCTACACTATACAATGCAGAAATCCCTGCACCAGCTGGTGCGAGTACCCGGCATAGCACCATGCTGAGCCATTAGCTTGGGTCCTGGGAGTAGTATAGATATATTAGTATGGCATTATTCCCAGGCTAATGAGCTCAGGCTAGCTCTGCATTATACTGCTTTTACCCAGAGCTAGCTGTATATCCCCACACTGAAAACTGTAGACTTGCTTCTGCACCACTGAATGTTATCTGCTCCGTGTATCACAATCCTGCTCCTGCAGACCCACTGCTGCTGTTTGAATGACATTTCTTTGCCTGAATTCTAAACACTCCAGTATACAAAAATGCCTGTTCCTAAACTGAAACTTATTTATCAATCCACACACTGCAATCTACAAGTAAACAGAGTACCTGCATTTCACCACTTCTATAATGAATACATCACATGCTTAAATTCTGCCTGAAATACAGAGATTTGAATGAATCCCAGTAATCATCATTTAGCTCTTATGTTCTTAGTTTTTTGTGGAGAGGAAAGAATTCTGCACTTTAGTTTCACCACCAAGGTCAAAATATTGTTTCTTAAAACAAGACTTGTATATTTTCTCTCTGTTGGCAGAAGCTCTTCTTTTGAATAGAAGGGAGTTGATCAGTGAAATATAAAAAATTTCTCTGGCAAGACAGGTTGACTGACAGCCACTGCAATTAACTAGACGATTTCAATTGTTACGTACTTCTGTGTCATTGGCAACGGTGATTATTAGGGGGGTACACACACATATATGTACATTAACTGTATTTGTTACTTAGCAGTTATACCATGTCACCTCTTTGAAGAGACTTTTTTCTTCCTGCTTACCTATTCCAAATGACCAAACATATGTCTTTGATCTGCCTGAATGGGTAAGTATCTTACCAAGGGTTTGAGCACATGAATAACTAAGCAAAGCTCCTGACACAGGAGAAACCATTTGCACACACCTAAGACAAAGTCTAAATGCTGAAATGTAAAGACCAGAATAGAAAACACTGAATGGAGCAAACTTGTAATTACCAACAGGAGCAACATCCTTTCCTCATCAATCCTCAGGCATGCTTATATTAAGCCATAAAGGGTTAGACAATTCTGCAGGGATAGTCTTTCAGGTTTTTTTGTTTAATGCTTTGGAGCTAAATCATGCTTTCCTTTCCCAGGGGTGCACAAGACAAAGGAAAGGCCAGATGGAGCCCCCTTCCCCTCCCTACCATACCTGGGCAGGGGCCAGCCTCAGTGCGGTGCCCAGGGGAGTGCGTGAGCACTGGCAGCCCAGCCGGCACCCCTGAGGAGTGCCCCCAGCCTGGCCGCGGGGCTCTTGTCAGCTCTCACTTACCCACAGACAAGCACAGCGGCAGAAGCAAATGTTCCCTCTATTGTATGGCCGTGAGTCAGGGCATCTTCACCCCTCACTGCAACACTTAATACATTCAAGGGCCACAATTCATCCTCTTTGAAGCACTGACATCTTTCCATACAGCCATTATCTGGCTGCATATCTGGAGCCAGTCTTGCCTCCAAGCACAAACACAGAGCCATAGCAGAGCCCCCGAGGATGTGCCAAAGGAGGATGATATGCCTGAGCTCCCAGAGCAGCAATGGCTGCTGCCTGCCATGCCACCCAGAGATGAGGTTGCAGGTTCCCAGCAGGACACTTCAGAAGGTGCAGCCAGCAGCTGGAAGGACTTCAGAGGAATACCCTGTGAGAGAGGGACAGCACTTGCAAGGGAAACACGAGACAAGCTTCCAGGGCTGCAAAACATCTCCCTGGAGCCGTAATAAACAAAGCAATTTAAGCCAACAGGGCTTTATTCTGATCTGTGAAGCAGCTGCACAAGCAGCAGCACACTGCAGGGCTGACAGGAGAAACAGGGATTCAGCACAATAAGCCGGTAGTGCAACAGCACACTTCTTCATCACAATTTTAGTCCAGTATCAAAGATGTACTGTAAAGTTCACTAGCTCCCAAAGTTACCCTGCACTCATAATCATAACGGAGCACATGTGAAGGAACATACACAGAAGAGAACAACACAGGTAACAGAATCAAATCATATTAATGAGAAGACCACCCAGAAACACAGCAACAAGAACTGCCCTTGGCAGGAGTGCACAAAACATGGCACTGCCCAGAGCAGACAAGGAACAGCAGTCTGCTAGGAACAGATGAGCCTTAGCTACATCACATGTCACTTTAAGGAGATATATATGCTCCTCACACACAGCCAACCAGACCCACTGCATGTTGCAGTGAGATCTAGGAACTCATGAGGCCCTTCAGGATTGCTAGAATCAGTGTGATCTAAATACAAATGTGATCAGCACTCAGCGTGAGAAAGCGTTCTTACACCAATCAGTTGCAGCTTGACTTAAGGAGAAATCAATACATGGAGAAAAACTAATGAAAAAGATAGAAAGGACTGCAATATTTTATGTCATATGATTACATTTTTCATTTTGTTTTGTTTTCATGGCACCTATCAGAGACATTGCTTTAAGCCAAAAAGAGAATCTCAGAGTCAGTGCTGACTGTAAGAGAATAGAGACACCCTTATTTTAGCATTGATTTCGCTAACCATGTTATTCTCAGCACAGTAAAGTGCTGAAGCCAAGTTACTTGGCGAAACTAGTCTCTTCTATTGCAGAATAGGTCGCAGCTACTCTCCAGGTTCTCTCCCTTTCTCAGGGGAGTGCTCTAGCAGTACTATATTTTACACTGGAAAGAGATCAGGGTTAATGCTTACTTTTGGTCATGTGAAACAATATGATAACAGCTACTGCAGTGTTCTCCAGCAAGAACCAGTACCTCACATCGCAGCTATGAAATTCACACCTATTCCTCCTTAGCCACAGCACTGGCAGTTGGGGGCAGTTGCCCCAGGTCTTGAATAAACACCCTAGTCTGCTCTGTCTAACCTCTCATATCTCTAGAGAGGATGGGGATGTTCCACAGGTCCTTTCAAGGACAGTTAAACCAAATGGACAAAACACATTGCAGGAGAACCTGAGAGGGAGCCATAGATCTCCAGGAGACTAGCATACAAAGAGGACAAAATTCTGACCACCCAAAGTTGACTGAGAAGGGCTTTGCCCATTGCTGTATTTGCTAAAATTCAAAATAAATCTGTTTCCTCACTGTTGGCAGCATCATCACTATTTCCTGTCCCCCTTCCCAAAGACCCTTAATAGCAAAGGTATTTCACAGGCAAACGTTTCTTTTTTTAAAAGGCAGAGCTCATCTTATTTTAGAACCCAGCATCTATGCCAAGACTTCACACTGTGCTGAATGCATTACAACATCAACCAAAAGTGCAAAATACATTTTAAAAATGGTCAGGCAATACACTGAATAGTTGTGGTTTCTGAACCCTTGCCAGTTTTAGTTAGAAGGAGGTTTTTTTCCCCTTGTGTAACTTATAGGCAAAATGAAAAAGATATGTGTAAAGTGCTCTTGCAATCTACTATATCAAAGCACGTAGATTTGCAAATGCTTTTATTCACTGAAGCACACCACATACGGAAATAGCCCTATATTTCCCTAACCCATAATGTGCTGTTATTCCCTTTCAACGTGATATACCATATAAAGAAGTTATCTTTGACAGTTCCAAATACCAAAGTCTAAAATAAAAGAATTTGGTTATTTGGGGGAAGAGGATGCTGTGACAACCAGGGTAAAAGATACTAATCATTTATTAATTTTAAAACCAGGATAAACTACTTCCTCTTCCCCACCCTCCCACCCTCCCCTAAAAAAAATTAAAAAAAAGAGAGTAGTAATCACAGGGAGCAAAATCTTGCCTGGGATGAGTCAGAATAATGAGTGGCGTGGTTGCTAGATTACCTGGGAATACTGGTTTGCAGACAGTACTGCAAGCACCATGCAGACAGAGAATTCAAGAATCAGATCCAGTTCTCACAACAAAACATGATCTGCACCTTTCACAAATCTCAGTGTAATCCTGACTTGAGTTTGAAAATAGGTGGGGACAATTTTTTTTTTCCCCATTACATTTTAGTTATGGGCACTTCTGGTGAAAAAGAGCAAAGAGAAAAGCCGGCAAACCAGCAGGCAGCCTTTGTGAAAGAGACTGAAACAGGATCAGGGCTCTCCCTAAGGAGAGAAAAATAGCTGCAGATGAGTCAAGAAATCTAGACAAAAGCATAAGGCAGTTTAAAAGATTTTTAAAAGCCCAGCAGCATGTACTACTGGAACCCTGATTTCATTAAACAGATCAAAGATGACAGATCAGAGGGTGTGAAACCAGAGCTAGTTGGTCATTATCTGACAAAGTTTTTTTTCAGAAGAAAATGTCAATTAATTGAAATCAAAGCTTTTGGCAGGAATATGAACACTAACTTTGTCTGGAATCTTCTCTTGGGTACAAGATGGCATTTTTGATCAGAGAAATCACACAACAAGAGCAGCCTACAACCTCACCACTAGGTCAGTGCCCTGGAATAGCATGTAAATCCCTACACCAGAGGTGAGGAAATTCCCAAGCCAACAGTGACTGTTGATGGTTAGTCTACCTGATATCAGATAGGAGCCCGTGGATGCACCAGCCCAAAAGAGCTTCATTCCTGCGAACCTGCACCCAAACTAATAAACCCAACTGCTCTTCTAATCTATCTCTATCATTTTCACAAAACCAACTCCCACAAACCCTGTCTAGTATCTCTGCATCTACCTTCCAGCAGAAACTATCTGGGCTGTGTCTGGACCCCAAAGCACACCCAAACCACTCACATTCTCATGGCAGGGACATATGTCTAGAAAAACCCATACATCTTGATATTGTTTTGTCTAAATTTTGTCATTTCAAGAATGTTACTAAAACGCAAATTATATTCATCTATTCTCTTATCCCCACAAAATTTATTTAAATTCATAGGAACAAAAGTTGTGAAGCTGTAAAAAATATTCTTATGACCAAAACAAGAAAATCAGAATAAGAATTTACTTCATTTCCTCAATCAACATTTTGTTCAAAGATATATATTCACGCGAAGGCTTTGCGAACACTCATTTTACTAACACTCTGTTCTCCAATGGAAAGATGCTCCATCTGAGCTCTACGAGTTAGAATGCAGTCTTTGGTCATATCACAGACATATTTTTGTTTTCTCTGCATATTTTTATCTTGTGTCTGGTTACCAGTTTCGGTTTTATCTTTCACTCCAATTGTCTAGAAAGCTATACTAAGAAACCTTATGAAGTTCCTCTAAGCAGAAGAGAGATATGGTTCATAGGAAAGCTGAGACTGCATGTAAGTTCAGTACCAAAAATGGCTCCCAGGTGCTTGCAAACACCTTAGGAAAGACTCAGTTTGTGTACAGAGAACAAACTCTATAAACCTGCAGATTTCTACCCTTTCTTACTCAAAAATGCCTGGCTCCCATGATTCTTCAACAGCTAAAATTCCTGAGGATTCACACATCTTAAGCTGATCCCAGGCCTTGGAACACTGGCTTCGTTAGCCATTTTCTTAGGTAATGAAACTAGTACAGCTACTAATTCTGGTAACAGATAACTCCTGCGACTCAGCATGCTAATTATTTACTGTATAAATTACAGTCTGACCATTAATCAGATGTAAATTATGCCTCATGATAAAACTAGGTTTGGATCCTTCTTGAACAACTATGATAAAGCTTATAAGAAGTGAAAGCAGATAGGAAGTTCTACTGCAAAATTGCTGCAGAAACAAAAAAAAAAAAAAGAAAAAAATTTATGGTGTAATTTCGATGAAAATAAAATTCAGATGGAATGACATAATGTGCAAATGATTTGGTGAAAAATACATCTCCAAATATGATTTAAGAGACATCTCAGTGCTATGGTTACACATTTGATTTCCAAAACCATGAAACATTCCATTATTGTAATAGCTTTGATTGGCTGTGATTCTGCCAGCAAAACTACTACAGTATTGTTATAGTGAGAAATTCTGCTGCAAGAAAGGGCTATTATATAGGAATGACTCAGATATTTATAGATCGGTTTTATTTATTTATTTTAAGAGGTTATAATGACAGAAGCTGGATTGAAAACAAAGAAAACTGGGGCTAATCAATATAATGCTCTCAAATAGCCTAAGTTTTTCATACTTAAAATTGTTTCAGGGTTCCAGAAAAACGCAAAAGGAATATGAAGTTTTTTACTGCTTTGCCTTTTTCGTGTGTGTGTGTGTGTGTGTGTGCGCGCGTGTGCATGGGCACGCGACTGTTTTCACCTCATTATTATGACTATTCACAGATTGTTTTCTTCTTTCCTTTCTTCCTTCTCTCTTCTGTCCCCACTTCTCAGCCACCTGATAGTTTGGAAATGAAAATATATTTTCCTGTTATCCTTTTCTTTTCTTTTTTCTTTTCTTCATCACTATTCACATAGGACAATTGCCCAGAAGCAAACTATAAATATATTAATATTTAGCTAGCTAGCTACCCATCTATGTATATAGATAAACATTACATAAGCATGTGTCTAAGTCAAAATTGATGACAAAGGTCAGGAAATACTAAGCAATCCCACCACAATAAGCCTCCAAAAGAAAATCCAATAAATGTAATACCACATATGAAGTGCAATAAAGATTTAATGCAGAGACTCGTTTTCATTTAAATTTCACAAGTGTTGTGGGAAATACCTTTCATCACCCCTTTTGAAACCTGAGAGCAAAACCACTACTTTGTGCTAGGAAGTTCAAGTGTAAATTTGTAAAATAAATCTTCCTTAGTCCTTTGGGGGTAAACTAGATTAGTAGACAAAAGCAGCAGAAGTGAAAATATAGCTACAAACACATTTAGCAACAAATAAAGGCAACAAACAGGAAGGTTACAGCTGCAAGCAATAGTCTGGTAAAATTATATATTCTTTTCTTTTAGAATATGATTTAAACAGTTCAGAATTAGAATCCATTAGTGAAGAAGTTAATGGATTTGTGACAGGCCCAGAGAACAGGCTTCACTGCATTAAGCTCCCTATCAATCTGCTTCGGTTGGTATTTTCTATTCACCAAGAATGTGCCTACCTTTACTATTTAAAGGGAGACTCTGTAACTGGCCCAGTACAGCCCTAACGCAAGAAGTCAGGCATTAACCTAGCAACCTTAGTGCTCATTCTGAAGAGGCCGGAAAAGATAAGAGGCAGAACATCTTCACAGCTTCTATTGTCTTCTCCAGATTGCCAAGCATGTTTTATGACATGGCTGAACATAGAAAGCACGGTATACTTGATGAAAGTCATAAACCTGCTCTACAGACCTGTCTCTAAACAAGTTTCCTTCTGAAAATTTCCTATTGTGTGGTGGCAGGTTAAGATGGCAACTGGTAAAAGATACTGCCAGAGCGCAATTCAAAAGGTCCTCATCACAAGCTTAGGACACTGTGTCTCTGTAATAAACTGTCAGAGGCCTTCTGTGTACAAACACCCAGTACAGCCCTGAAAGTCAGGGAGTCCTGGGGAAGTCCCACTGATGCCTTTTTTCCAAGCTGCTGAGCTGTCACATTGTCACCAAATGGTCAGAGGCACAAGACCTTTGTTTAGCAACTCTGACACTTTTCATAGGGCTCTCACACCCATACTGTGGCATGTTCACGTTTGTGTAAGTCTGGGTACGCCTACACGTCCAGTACCAAACTTGCTGGATTGAGCCCATCTGTTGTTGCCTCCTTCATTTTGTGACTCTTTGGAGCCTGGACAGACAGCTTGCAGTACCTCTGAAAAGATGGTGTAAGCAAAATCACAATCCGCAGAGCCTGGACCAGATTTATAGTGCCATCACCATATGCCTCCAGTCAGAGCACACAGCATGTGTATCAAGACCAAGAAAGGGTTCTCTCATTAGACATTTCCAAGCACATCTGAGGTCATTTGGATAAGCTTTATGACTCCCAACATTTATTATGGCTAGACTGCTGGCAATAAAGCCCTTGCATTCACAAGTGGATGAGTGTGGAAACTGTTCTACTAATGTATCCACACAGATACTCCTAACTACCTTAATAACAAGATACTATCATTTGTCATCCCACAGAAGGCTTGAATTAGTGGATATGCATCCCACCAAGTAGTTAACAGCCTACTTGGCTTAAGTAGTTACTTAGAACTCCTCACCAAACATCTGATACTCCTTTTGCACACAAACCTGACTCAGCATCCCTCTCAACGCCACACTCAGCATGGCAATATTGTGGTATGCTGGAGGATGATGATGTTCTGCACTGGAGGCTCTGGGAGTAAGTTTGTAAGATGATTCAGAATATGAGTAATTCCAAAAGAGCCTCTAGATTCATTCCCATCTGCCCTACTCCCACACCACACTCAATGTGTTTCTTCCCACTCACTAATAACAGCTCTTGCCTCCTACATGCTATCAACACCTGACTGTCTTTTCTTACTGCAAAACAGTAAGCTCTTATAATGCATTCAAAGCACAATTTTGTCTGACACTTTTTTTTTTTCCTAGCTAATTCTGTTAGGGCTTTTTTTTTTTTTTTTCCTGTTTGAGCTGTTTCATTTATAGGAGCAAGTAAGCCTGAATGTCTCCTGCCACATCTGCTATCATCCCTGTGAGGGTGGTGAGACACTGGAACAGGCTGCTCGAAGACGCAGTGAATGCTCCATCCCTGGCAGTGTTCAAAGCCAGGTTGGACAGAGCCTTGGGCAACAAGGTCTAGAGTGAGGTGTCCCTGCCCATGGCTGGGGGGTTGGAACCAGATGATCTTAAGGTCCTTTCCAACCCTAACCATTATATGATTCTATGATCCATTATTCAGTATAAAATGCCAAAGTCTGCTAAAGGTTACCCTTCGCACAAAGGGATTGCCTTTTTTCATATCTACTGAACCTGATGGGGAAACCATGATAGGTACCTCTCCACTCATCCCTCCAGTACCTATTTGATATTCTGTGGTAAGCAAAGAGTCGGGAATCAATTTCTACATGGGCAATTCTATCCACCTTCAGCCTTGCAATCAAAACTCACAGATATCAGGCAGTGCTTCCCTTCCTCTCCCTCCCTCCCCCGGCCTTGAAATGCTTCCATCTCTTTTTCTTACACTTATGTCTTTATAGTCCTTATAGCTAACTTATAGCCCAATAAACCAGGATTGAATAGAAACATAAGACTGAGAGAACGTAGCCAACACTCTCCCTGACCACGCTTGATACAAATGTAGAACATGTTTCCCTTTTCGAGTCACATTGTCATGGCAATCACAACTCCTCACAAGCCACAAAAGGAATCCAGCCAGAACATTTCAATGGTGTTTCAGGACCATGATGAATCTGAAAGTTCTGCCAACAATAAATTTTTACCAAAAAAAAATTTAAAAAATAAATAAATAAATAAAAAAACCAAACCCACCCAAAATAAAACCTAGTGAGCCTATTTCCAGACAGGAAAACTCTATTTCTCTATTTTTAAGTGATCACTTTTCCTACCTAATATCTAAACTCAGCAAGGAAAACTCAGAGAGGATAAAAAATCTAGGTCTGAAAAATTTCTGTATATGGAAATAAAAGTTTCAAAACCCTCCATGCTGACTAACACTGACATGCTACCAAAAAAAAAAAAAAAGAAATACAGGCCAGGATGAACTCTAACCTTAATATTACTGCAACTTTATCCACATATTTTACTACGGTTTCCTAAAGAAATGAGGCTCAAACAGACACATCAAGCCAGATTGTCTGTCTCTGATTACAAATTCCCTCTCCTCCAGTAACTTCTGAAGCCATTGGCTAATTTTAACCAACTCTGACAGAAAAGCAGAGGTCCGAAAAATAAAAACCTCTTATTTCTAACAGGCAGATAAGAAGAGCAAGGCCTTTCCTTGCAATGCCACTAGAAATAAGGCATGCCCTGGAAGTTCAGGAGCAGCTTTGTTATCTGTTTCACAGAGTTCTGATAGAGGGTGAATAGACACAATGTTGGCAAACAGAGTAGCTGCAATAGGCACTCACATTACATTACACATAGGACCTTGACTATCTCCCTTCAATTAGAGTCACACTAAAGCAAGGGGTGGGAGGAAGAGAGACATCCAGTCTGCTAAGTCCAGCAAAAAGCTGCCACCAGTTTCAGCTAGCTGGGGACAATGGGCCCTCCGTAATAAAGCAAACAACTCCATGCACTTTCCAAGGCAAGTCAGAGCTGTGGAGTGATAGTCTTGCATCAGGCTTCCCAAAAGCTGCCTTCATTTGGGCCCATGCTACTCTGCAGCACAAACTCAGCAAGTGCACTTCCTGAGCATGACATCTGTGCTTGCAGAAGAGGGAAGCCAGCACTCGGATGTACACAGGTGTTAGTGTTGTAAAGCATGTTTCCAGAAAGCTGAGTGTACAAAAAAGAAGCGTTCTTTGTGGACTCTTTTGGGAGCTTAGAGTCACATTAACAGCTGCACAATGAGCGGAGAGTAAGCAAGAAGATCAGATAGGTCAATCAGATGCAGAAGTAAGCGGAAAATATCAGCTCCAAATTTTCTGCAAAACCTAGGTTCTGGAAGAGCATAAGACTTCACCAGTCCTCTTATTTATTTGGAATTATGCAGGTTTTCCACAACCAGGATTTTCCAGCTCTCCTATGATCACTGTGCAGCACACTTTCTTATGAGCCAGTTGTTTCCTGCTTGGTTAAAGAGGTTCATTATTATAAATTCCATGTGTTTCCAGCCATGATCAGCTGATCTTATCCCCACAGAGTTTTATCAGGTGCAGGAATTAATAGGCTTTACACTCCCATACACAGGGGAGGAGAAATACAGAGAGAGTAAGCACCTCCCATACATGGACAGGCTGAGAGAGCTGGGACTGTTTAGCCTGGAGAAGAGAAGGCTGCGTGGTGATCTCATAGCAGCCTTCCAGTATCTGAAGGGGACCTATAGGGATGCTGGGGAGGGAGCCTTCTTTAGGGACTGTAGTGACAGGAGAAGGGGTAATGGGTTAAAGCTTAAACAGGGAAGGTTTAGACTGGATATGAGGAAGAAACTCTTTACTGTGAGGGTGGTGAGGCACTGGAATGGGTTGTCCAAGGAAGTTGTGAGTGCTCCATCCCTGGCGGTGTTCAAGGCCACGTTGGACGAAGCCTTGGGTGTCATGGTTTAGTGCGAGGTGTCCCTGCTTATGGCAGGGGGGTTGGAACTAGATGATCTTAAGGTCCTTTCTGACCCTAACTCTTCTATGATTCTATTTTATGATTCTATGATTTAAGAGGGGTTAAGGAATCTTGATTATATGTGCTTTATATTGCACAATATCAGCAAAACAGCTTTCAAAAGGGAAAATCAGCACCTTTCATTCAGTAGAATCACTCTTGGTGCAATGTAGTCTTTTTACTTGCCCAATGCCATTTATGAAATTTACAGGCAAATTCAAGTTAAGCACCCTTTTACAGAGCTTGCCTTTCTTTTCTCTTTTCATGGAGCTTTAAGTGTATGACTTTCCCCTTCAGAGCAACAGGGATTAGATATTTTCCAGTTGCTGCTAGATGGTACATAGCATGGATGCGCGCTGTGTTGCTGCTTTTCTAAGGAGTGTGTCATTTGCCAGAGACACTGAGCAATGGCTCCTATACATGTAGCTGAAGCTGTCAAATAGATGACACAGATTATTTCTGACATGTGGTATTTTTTTTTTTTTTTTGTAATAAGCACTTGATATCTTTTTTTTTTCATTATGGAGTGTGGGAAAAAAATTCATGTGACAGTGGAGAACCAGATACCATGAGATTTATCCCTTGCTCTATATGGAGTTAAAGATGGCACTTTGGTTTTCAAATTCGCAGTTTATGCATCTTCGTTTAAAAATCCTTAGTAAACTTGCTAGTATCATTAACTTTGTTCCTCTGTTTTTGTTGGTTTTTCATACTTACTTTTATTTATTTATTTTATTCCCTCAGAATTGATCATCTTTGATGAAAGGCACAGAACAGTTTGCATTGAAATGATTAACACCTTGACACTATCTTCTGCAAAATCAGCCATCCCATTGTCTCAAGAGCTTATTTTGCAGAGGTATGATTCAATGTGAAAATACCTACCTGTTTGAGAAAGGTAATTTGTAACACTGTAGGTCATTTGTAACATTAAAATGTTAACATGTAAAGGTCATTTGTAACACTAAAAGAGTGTGTGCTGGATGTTGAGAAAACTAGATACATATCTTTTGAGATAGCATGACAACTCTTCATGACTTTGGTTTCTCATTACTTGAACAAACCCCTGTGTCCTAAGGCCCTTCTACTCTGGAGAACCCTGCAAGCATGCTTTCTTTCCTCGAAGGTAACAGACACATAAGCACTTTAAATCAAAAGAAGAAAAAAGAGGCAAAGCTGGATTTGGAATATGAACTAGTGATTCTGTGTTTCCTATTTTGACTTGTTGAACTGTGCAAGAACATGACCTTTGAAACCATTTATGGAGCTAAACAAGAAGAAATTTAAAAAAATAAACAATTTGCTGTTGCTCTGTTTTTATACCAGACTGTGGGATAGCACAAATAGTTGTCACTACTAGTGACACACTGTGTCTGGGTGTAGTCATAAAGATGATAGCAAACTCTTTAATGTTTTTAGTGCTGTAAGTTTCTATAATTTTGTAGTGGTTTCAGGAACGAAACAGTAATTCACCCAGAACTAAAAGTAAAAGGAGAAATTCCACTCACTAGTGTGTTATATAGGATCTTCCTGGCAAAGCTGGGTTGGCATATTCGAGTCACTTCCTCAGATTTTTTTGAGTTGAGGTACGATGCAACCTAAATAACTTTCTTTCTGATCATCTAAAAGACTAAATAATTCTAGTAACAAGGCACAGATTAAGGATGTCTATATTTTGTGTTCTTAAGTTCCAAAAGACATTCAGGGCTTAAGTGATACACCCATGTTGACATAATACTGTCACTGACCTCGTGAACACCTACCAGACAGTATCTATCCTGCTACAATTGCTGAAAGCAATTAAGAATTTTATGTTTGCATTAATAATACATTTCACATCAGATATTGTATTTGTTTGTTTATTGTAACTCATACACATGTCATTTGGCAGTTATTTCTGAAGACTTTTATGGTATAAGGAAAAGCCCATGTAATTTCTAGCCTATT
The DNA here is from genome assembly GCA_039877255.1 of Loriculus beryllinus. Classification (NCBI taxonomy): domain Eukaryota; kingdom Metazoa; phylum Chordata; class Aves; order Psittaciformes; family Psittacidae; genus Loriculus; species Loriculus beryllinus. Next base: position 1,961 of record JBCJKH010050651.1, on the reverse strand, counting down.
CCTTATGAAGTATTTACAGGCACACAGTAAGCTAAACATATTGCCTGTTTCCTCAGAAGCCAGTAGTTGTTAATGGGAGATAACTGTATGAAGCATGTGTATTTGCAGCTGTTATACAAGGAGAAATGGTGATCAACTTCTATTGCCATGAAATGTCCATGTGAGCTATAGCACCTTAGTCTTAATAAATAGTTGACCAAAAGATGTTCAGTTCATCTAAAAGCATGCTCACAAATGGCTTGATCTTAGTGTAGAATCACCTACAGAAGTAAAAATGCTACGTAAATGACTCTGCTAGCATGTTGCTTCTTAGTCTGTGAGAAAACTGTAAAAGTAGATCCAGTGGGTGACTGATAAAACTAGATTAATTCAAATTATGATTTAAATTCTTGAGGAAAATATACCTAGAGCATTCATTGCTTGCAGTCTTCATATAAGCCATAATTTGCTACTTACAAAGGAGGTGTAAGAGAACACAGATATAAAAAAAGGTTGCATTTATTTATAAATTTTAAATCTAGGGAGGGTGATATCACTGAGCAATAATTAACTGAAAAGCTTGAAGAGAAATGAAGAGCTGAAAAAGAAGGTTTTAAAGAATAACAGCATGAGGGGAAAAACCAAACAGACAAAACACAACAACAAAAACTAAACAAAATTGGTTTTGTATTTGCTGTGAAATTCTGTGTTGAAATTAAAACAATAAATGCAGTTCTTTGCTTAGGATATTTTCACTGCTGGCTGCTGCCTTGAGAATCCCAGGTGCCATTTTTGTTTGACCATAAACCAAGCAAAGGCCTCACCTTTTTTTTACTGCTTGGGAAGAATAACAAAGAGAAACATCAAGTCTTATAATGTCTGGCTGGGTTACCTTCTCACTTGGTTTTCGTTTGGGGTTTTTCTTCCCTCTAAGTAAAATGTCTATTGATATTTTTACAGAATTGCAGAATTTTATTTATCCTTCTCTGTACAGCTTCTAATGTGTAAGGTTTTCCAGCCAACCAGAACACAGACATCATGTCCTCTACCACTTGCACCTTGTAATTCATAGAAATATGAAGTCATTTACTTACTAGATACAAAAATAGCTCTTCTTCAGATATAGTACTTCCTCCAAGTTCTCATTGTCACATAGTTGTTCTGATAGCTGTCGTATTAAGCACATAATTTGAATTACCAAAATAGCTATGTAAAGTCTAAGACAAAGTTTAAAGACAATTCTGACATTATTGAAGATTCTGTGCTTTATACTTGCTCTGTTTCTTTGACTAAAAATTACTGTCTCTATGAATGACACATTCTACTTTTTTTTTTTTAATTTCTACTGAAGTAGGAAGTATTAATGTAGAAGAAAATACCATAATCATTATTTGATCATCAGGTTGTTGTTTGAAATTCTGGGTTATGTCTTAAAAATAGAGTAGAAGATTGTAAATGACAAAACCTATATTATTTCTGAATTATTCTGTTGTATCTACAAAATGGGTTTTAAATACCTCAAGCTACAGCTGTATCAGTTGCAACAATTGTTTTGTAGTGCTACTTTCTGAGAAACTTTTCAAATAAGCTCCTTAGAAGCTGATTATTACTTGGTATAAATACGCATGATTTTACCTAGTATAGTTTTATTTGCATAATGGTGGGTTCTGATCAATCTTTCAATAAGACTAATTCCTCATTTCATGAAGTACAGTAATATTTGCTGTAGTGTCACACAGCATAGTGATAGAAAACATTATTAAAGTGTTGAAAGTACATCTTTGGTGCAGAAGCATCTGTCCTGACAGGTGCAGAAGCACCTGTCCTGGCAGATGATCTGTCCTTTAGCAGTAGCAGTCACTTTTTCTCCTTCTTAGTAGCTGGTGCAGCGCTGTGTTTTGACTTTCAGCCTGGGAACAGAACTGATAATACTGATGTTTAGTCTGACCAAGGACTTTGTGAGTCTCATGCTCTGCCAGGGA
>JBCJKH010050650.1:0-14122 GCA_039877255.1 Loriculus beryllinus | reverse complement strand
CGATCTCTTGAGAGAAAAGTGAAGGAGTTAATGTTGCAAGTAGATGATGAACATCTCTCACTGACTGATCAAAAGGACCAGGTAGAGGGAAAAATGAATATGCAAATATTTGATACTAATTCTACTAGCATAAATCATCATATGATGATATAAAAAACATACAAGACTAATATAGGTAGACGCTGATAAGTCTGTTTATGAACATCCATTTAGTGAGATTTGCAGTTCCTATTGTCACCATGTTAGTTTGTCTAGTGCTGAATCATTACTCATTTCTAAAATTATAAAAAGAAGGCACTTACAGAATCAATGCTATAATTAAAGAAATAAAGCCGATAGCAGACAGTATATGATCCTATAAATATATGCACCAACATATGATGCTATAACAAATATATTCTGGTTTTCTGTGGTTAAATACAAGCTGTAAGTGTTAAGTGTACGTTGATATTCGAATAGCAATGTGCTCTACCATTCCTGTGGTCTTTGTTGATTCCTTGCTTAAAACATGGTTTGTTTCAGTATGTGAGTCAAATAGTTAATAGTCTGCCTAAGAATGAAATATGTTTCAATTTCTGGCATCTTTTAAGAGAACAATCCTTTTAAATTCTGAGGTTTTGAAACATTTTAGAGTATCTGTGGGGTAAAGTTGCTTAGCTTTGATATACTAATAGCTCCAATCTTCCCTTACTGAGAACCAGCTCTTGCTATTGCATAACATTGTTTTACTCTACCGAAGGTATGTTAGTTTGTTGGTGTTCTTTCTTCATAAAAAACTGTATCCCATCACTATTCACAAAGCCTAAAGCTGGCTTTTGAATAATTCTGAAGCATGGGATTACAGTGTCACTACACTGGCAAAGTTGTGTCTTTATTCTCCCTCTCATAGATGCTGGAAGAATAAAATTCCTTTATTAAAATAGTCTTCTAATCAGCTGACATGTAACTATTTCAGTTGAGTTTGCGTTTGAAAGCAATGAAACGTCAGGTTGAAGAAGCAGAAGAAGAAATAGACAGACTGGAAAGTGCTAAAAAGAAACTCCAGCGAGAACTGGAAGAGCAAGTAGACATAAATGAACAATTGCAAGGACAGCTTAACACTGCAAAAAAGGAATTAAGGTAAGATGACTTCTCAGACCTTACAATTATCTATTACACCACCACTCACAAGATTGATCTCTTGCCCCTTTAGTCCCTTAAACTGTAGGCTTCCTCTAATAGACCTCAAGGTTGTCATAAGCTGACAGTTTAGGAGACAGACCTGTGAAACTCTTCTGTATTTCCTTTCTCTATAAATGTTCTCCAATTCTTTCCAGGGTGCTCTAGCTGTCCAAACCTTCTTTCTGAGATGTGCATGCTGTATCAAGTCATTGAGGCAGGGAATAAAAAATGGAAAAAAGTGGTGGAACTCAACACTCTTATCATTTGTAGTAATAAAAGTTTCCTGCTGATGACTGAAAGGTATAGCTATCCTGTGTTAGTTTTCCTCAGCCATCTTTGAATACTTCAGTGTGCAAGTTTTATAGTTTCCACTCTCTGTGACTTTAGAGGTGCTTGAAAATAATGATCTTCATTCTCTTGCATGTTTCTTTCATATAAGATGTGATCTATGATAAACTACCCCTATTGGAGCACAAATTTCTTTAGCATCCTTTAAAACGTAAATCCTGTCAATGTTTTAAACTTTACATAAGTGTTTTGCATGTGCATGTGCAGCTTTAATAGCGAAGATGTGTATTTTTGTTTTAGTAGACTGAAGAAGTCACCAAGTAAAGTGTTGGCTGATTCTGATGACGATGAAGATGATGATATCAGTACAGATGGTGACAGTCTCTGTGAAGTACCTTCAGGAAATAACTTTTCAAAAGATGATGATACTAAAATCTAAATAAGTATTGATGTGAATCCTTGAAAGTACTGGAAGAATAACATGAATTATCAAGAAACTTGTATTTTAAAAGCCAAATGACATAAAGGGATTTAAGTGTTGGGAATATGATGTTTCCATCCATACTGTGCCATTTTCTCACTTCGAGATCTCTGCTATTTGTTATGGAAAACAGGATTGCATTATGAAACAGGTATAAAACAGAGATAACTGCTACTGTTTCACATTGGAAATGTGATTTTCCTAAAATTCTGCTTAAGTAAAAAGCCATTTGAAAGTAATTCAAAATTAGTTTGTAGTTATTAAAAGATTTTCCTTAAAATTAAGGAAACCACAAAGGATTATTTAATAATTGTAAGTAGGGGGAAATTATGTATAAAATGTAAATATTTTAATCCTAATCTTTTTATTGACTAGTACTATTTTGTAAAGTTTCAAATGTTATATAAATCAGTTTCATATGTAAAGTACTTAAATTTATACTGGATGCTATACTTGGATTTTACCTACAAAGAAAACAAATGAAAATGTATTCAATTTTGTGCATTACAGAGCCGATTCACAATTCCTGAGCCAAGAAGTATATTTGCATTTTTAAACCAATGCAGGCTTTATTGTATATATTCTATATATTAGAAATCAAATGTTAATCCTGCCTGTGGACTTTAGAAGGAGCGTCACATTTGCATGATGAGTGTGGTTTGCCTACGTCTTTCTTGTAAACTTTGTTTGGAAAGCTTTCTGTTCTTAGTAGGGAAGAGTGAGAATGAGGTCAGTTATTACTTGGCATCTTTTATTTCCTGAAATGAGCTTCATACTGCCAGAGGCAGAACATTATAGGCCTGCTGATTCGAGGGCATCAGGACAGGCCTATCTTAAAGTCTCTAAAAAGTCCCACTTATTCTAGTAAAATTACTTGTGGTCATTGAATTAAGTACATGCTTAAATCTGTTCATTAATTGATCCCAAAAATTTATGCAGTTGGCAAGAAATTGCACCAGGGAAACACAAAGCATGTAATTCGATTTTTTTTTTTTCTAAGCTGTTCTTGGCCATCTATTTGTGATGTATTGCAGTATGTGGTCATATATGCAGATTAGTATTTCGATTTACAGAAGTATCTGCATTTCAGATGCTCCATATGTTCAACAAACTTTGAGGGAAACTAGAAAAGAATTGCAGATTTTATTTCAAAAGCAATTTTATTGTTGTAAATACTTTTTTTTGCTATTTACATTACACCAGACTGGTTTTGCCACTTTGCAAGTACAGAATTCTAAGGAAAAAGTGTTACTGTATAATTTTGTTAAGGAACCATAGCTAAGTCCAATTGAATATTAGTATTTGTCCACAGTTACAGGTTACCGAGCACTTTTTTGTTGAATGGAGGAAATAATTGTGTAATGTAATTGTAAAAAATAATTCAAGCTGAAGTTGCTGGGAGCTTCCATTACTCCCACAATGGCATCTACTAAAAGGACAAATTTGACAACTCTGAAAGTGAGGCTGGTAGACTTGGTTATGGCAAAAGTCCTGACAATGGCAGTAGCCATTTTCATACAGTTATGTGAAATGAAATTCCTGCCTGCGGGATCAGAAATACTATTAATGCATAGCAGATTACAGACTCTTTTGCTGTTTAATTCCCTTAAAGTTGATTTTGATGGTTTGAGATACATGAGAAATTATATGAATGGCAGTTACAATACTGTTAATCTTGTATATCTTTTCAAGTAGTATACATACGTCTTGTACTTGCATTACTGTTTTGACAGTGCAGAAAGAGACTTTCCTCCAAGAAGATCTGTACTATACTGTACCGACAATCATCATATAACCTGCTGTTTATATATTTTTTGTTGTTTTATTTGCATGTTTATGTAGGTTTAACTTTCAACAACGGATTCCAATCTTAGTACTCTGTCCTAATGTTCACAGACAGCTATTATTTCAAATCACTGGAAGAAAATCCCTAAATATTACACCTACCTCCAGTTACAGTAAACTGTAAAAGAAAAATTCACTTAATCAGTTGGGTCTTTCACTTCTACTTTGTACGTGCACAACTGAATATGCACAATATGACAATTGAATTTCTTATGGAAAACACATGTGTTTAAAATATAACGAGAAAATAATTATCTAGGAAATACTGATGCTGTAAAAAAGCTTCTGCGTTTTTTTCTTATCTGGATAGTTGCTTTCTAACTAGTAAAGCAGGTGGCACGTGTAATATCTAGAAGACTCCTTTTCTCATTTGAACTTTCACTATAAGTTTGAAAGAGGGAGATACAGCTTTGCAGACTCCTAGTTGGAGATATCCTGCTTATTAGATCTCCCCCTCTCTGACTTCATAAAAAGAAGTGGTCTTTAGTTTGTTCATTTATACTTGGCACTGGCATTTTCTCTTTGGAGTTCTCAAACAATATGATGAAAATCAAACAAAATCTTCAGATGTTGAAAAAAATATTTCAGCTCCTTCATAAAACAGTTGGTAGTTCAGTTTCTCAATACATGCTAGCTGTGATAAGGGTAGGATGTAGATCTTGATTGCCATAAAACCCCCATTGATAATAGTTTAAGGATGTCTCATTTGTTCACTGCATCTCATGGTAGTTTTTCATCAAAACTCATTTCAAAGTTTAGTTTAGAAAAATGTTCCCAATACTTCTATGTAATCTATTTGTTAATTGATTTCAGAAGAAGTTCTTGACCCAAAACAGGAAGCAAGAGGGAGAATATGTGAAGAAACGTGGTTGTGAGACAGTCCCTAGAAGTTTTTGCAAGCATCAGTTTCTGATGTATTAGACATGGCTTGAATTCTGAGCTCTAGAGACCTTCAGTTTTCTTTGATGATATTGTAATATCTCATAAACAGACCCAAGCTTTTGATACAAGCCTAACCTGATGACTTGTATAGTGGATGCTTCTCTCTCAGGGTAAGTAACCTTATGGTGAGCAATTAACTTTTTGTCCTCTCTGGGATTAATGGCATTTCATATCCCACAGAGGTTTTGACCATTTTCGTGGTGAGAAGTTTTTGATAAAAAAGTATTTCCTTCCCATTAAAGTTCTATTCTGTCTAAATATACATATTCTTCAAACAGCAGTGTAAGGTTAATGTTGCCATATTCAATTCCTGACAATTTGTGCCTTAAGAAAACTTGCATGGTCATTTATAATTCCTGGGTTTGAGAAGGAAATCGAAGTTCTGCTTTGAGGATTTTCATTAATTTGTTAACTCTGGCAGATTCACTCGTTTTCTGAGCCTACTTTTGTAGATTGGGGAATACAATTTAACTTCTACAAGGGTGTTTTGATGTTTTAAACCACTGACATTTGGCAAATGTTCCAAGATCTTTCAATGGCAGTTGCTGTACAATGCAAAATACATAAATGTAAAGCAAGCAAACAAAATCCTTCTGTCCTCCAAAGACTCCTCACTCACTGTCCTACTAATAAAATTAATGATATTTGTCACATACATGGGATTTTAATGCCCTTGAGTTTGGAAGGTATCTCTTTTCATGAAAGCATTAAAGTCTTTAAGACATAATATCTTTTTAGTGCCTTGAAAAAAAAAAAAAAGGAAAAAGTCATTCTCTTTTTGCTGTCCTCTCTACCTGCTTCCTTGTGCTGCACTTTATTTAAGGAAAACCCTATCATATGCAAATACTTTTTTAGTTAAGCATTGTCAGTTGCCTTCTATTGTTCAATCACCTTCCCTGCCCAAATGTAGTTAATCTTATGGTGATTGGGCTATAATTTGTTTATTAACCTGCATATTTCTCCTCTGATTTATCCTCATTCCTCTCAACTTAATTGTTAAATAATCTGTTCTGTTTTATAGCTGATTTTCTGAACTATTCCAGAAGCTATGTACATTCCTCATTTTTCACAGACCAGCTGTGTGCTTTGCTGAGTGAGCTATACAGTGCAATAGCTTCAGCTTTTTGGCTTCTTCTGGATCATGCAACACATTTCAGTAATTAAATGTTGATGCTTTTAGCCTACTGGAGCTTTCTATCCTATGAGTAGACTACACATTTCAGCTGCTTAATTTCTACCAACTGCAGTTATCAAGTAGCATTGAAAATGTTCAAAGACTTTGCTGAAAGAGCAACATTCTTTAGAGATTGCCAGAACAATTTATTTGTTCTTTTTTGCATAAAGGGCTGAATAGATCACTTGTTTAACCCCCGACCCTAGTATATAGCAGGGAAAAATTCACTGTTATTTCAAAATCTATCTGTGAACATTGGACTATTGAGAAAAAGGTATAGATATGAATAGAAATGGAGTGGTTTGGTTTTTTTTTTTGTATTACAGGGGGTTTTTTTTAACATGTAAGAAAAGAAAGACAAAGGGGAGTAAAGTTCAACAGACAAAGTCAAGTGTAGTAGTGAATTGGGCTCACCTACGTCAGTAGAAGTGACAGCACTTTAATGCTTGGTACCAGTGAACCTTATGTGAGGTCAGCAGAGACTATGTTTTATGTAAGGGGAAACACTTGACCTTTTCTCCACAGGGCAGGGGGATCCAAGTATTCAAGGATCCACCTCCTCCTGGAACTAGGTGATCTTAAGGTCCTTTCCAACCGTAACCATTCTATGATTCTAATAACAATTTGCTGTCTTATTCAGATCCTGAAGTTTCATGCCATTAGCAGAACAGGCAATAAAAATCAACTTCCAAGCACAGGTGGATGATGAAAGTTTAAGCTCTTCAAGTTGCCATAAGAAAGCTGTAGGAACACTTCTATGTGAGTGCAGAAAAGGGACTCATTACAGGTAATTTGAGTTTTTCTGTGCTTTCTGCGTATTTGCGCTTCTTCAGCAAAATTGGCTTTCTGACCAACACTTTATATATTAGGTTACACATCACTAAGTTTCACTACACTAGTTTCAAGCAGACCTTCTCCTTTGGGTGTACGCATTCTGGCTAGAATGAAAACTATCAATGGCATAATGTGAAGTTATTGAGAATATACAGATGGTATGAAAGATGAATGCAGGGCCCAGTTCTGATTGATTCTATTATGACATTCCCTTCACATTTCTTAAAGAGCCTGGTACTAAACGTTGCTTAAGCTATTTTAAACCTACAGACGTGTAATTTTGGCTTGGATGGATATAAGATTTTATTCCCAGGGAAAGCCTACAAATGTTCAAGATCAGGATGGTAGGAAGCATATTTGAAGTAGTGCGCATTGAAATGCCTGTTTTCTGTATACATTTGCAAAAGAGTCCCACTGAGGCAAATGATAGTGCTGAGAAAAGAGCAGCATATGTTTCTGATACTTCTATGGGTGCACTGTTGATGCAGACTGATTAGCTGCATAGCCCCCTGTGCAGCATAGGTAGTTCTGTTTTGCAAAAATGCTTTCAGTACCTTCAAACCATGGATATCCAAGTGCCTGCCAGTATCAGAAACACGATTTTTGTGTCACTCACGTTTTAGCTTTATATTTTTTTTCCAGAAAGAAATTGTGGTTCTGTGTTTTCCCTTGATCAGCTTTTGGTCAAAGATGTATTTGTATTTACTTAGATGGCGGGGGGGGGGGGGCGTTGTGAGAAAAAAAACACCATTGCCCTTGGAGTGGAAAAAGCGATGAAACTGAGACTCCTCCCTGGGAAAATTCAGTCTGTGTCAGAAATTAAATTTAGTTTTCTAGAAACCAGTTCCACTGTGCATAGGAGAGGTGAGCTCTTGACAGTTCACCTCTGACTGCCACATAACTGACTATGCTCAGCCCCGTATGGCCTGTGTTTTCCTGGGAGATAAAGACTGAGACCTGCAACTTGACTTGGCTGAGGCTGCCAGCATGTGATTTCTGTAGTACAGAATCATAGGATTATTAAACTTGGTATGGACCTTAAAGATCATCTAGTTCCAACCTCTCTGCCATGGGCAGAGACACCTTCCACTAGACCAAGTTGCTCAAAGCTCCATACAAATGAGGCTGAGATTGATATACTTTTAATTATGTTCAAGTGTTTTGGTTAAAGCACAGCAAATACTGTTTAAGGAAAAAAGATTCATTGGGTATTTCTGACTAGAGCATGCAAAAAAAACCCCGAACCTGTACACATACACACATGCTTCGAAGGCAGAGATGGGTATGCATCACTGCAAGTGCTGTATCAGCTGATTTGGTGCCTGCCTGAAAACATAGTCATTCTTGATGTTTAAAATTGATATACACATTCAGTGGCTACAGTCACACTGTGCTTACTGTAAATCATTCTCATCACAAACCACCTTCATCTGAATTCTGGCATTTTCTTGGATGTCTGCTGTGTGAAAGAGCTTTTTGATAGAGGCCTAAGAAGCCTCTTAATTTGTCTAAACAAATTAAAACAAAAAGGGAAACAAAGGAAACTGAACCATTCAGAGAAGACAGGATGGTCCAATAGTTGGAAGTAGAGCAATGAGAACTAGGAAGATTCTAATCTGTTTGAGCTCCTGCTTCAGTCCTTGACCTCCTCATGCTTTTGTCAATATGCCTAGTTTATGGAGCACAAAACCAGGACTTGAAAACTTGATGCTATGTCTATGTTGAAACTTCTTGGATAAAAATACTAGGAGAAAATGCTGAGGATCTGATTTTTCAGTAAATCTCATTTTTCAGCATATCTGGTTTTTGTGCTGTGTTAGCCTTTTGCCCTGCAGTGTATGATATGCTGCAATGCTTTCCTAGTGGGGTGCTGTTTTACCTGCCATGTATTTGAGATTGAAGGTCTGCAGAACTGGCAGACTCTGTGGAGGCCTCAAGTCTACATTTCCTTGCTTTAGGGGAGTTTCAATTTATTTTTTTTTTTAATAATGGTTTATTATATAACAGAATGGCTATGAAAAGTGGTAAGGAAAGAATAAAGCATAGTCCAGTGAAACTACGTAAAAGCTGGAACATGAGCCAACCAAAGAAAGGAAGCCTCCTGAGTTGAGCTGTTTACTTTAAACACAGCTCACTGTGCCTTGCTATTTCAGTACATATTGTGTGTGGTCTCCAGCTATTTTTAAGATAAGATCAAATTCACAATTCAGATCAAAATGTGTCTCCCAACTGTGAACTTCTTAAGCATTACTAAGGGTCACAATGGAAGACCATAGTCTGTGTGGTGCCGTATGTGATACCACATAGGGACAAATATTTGTCAGGATGTCACAAGGGCTGTCTGAGCTTCCTACAGAGCTCAAGAGAATTCATCTCTTCAGTTTGCTTGGCAAACCAGTTTCCTGGTTAGGAAACCTTTTCAGATGGACTAAAATAAGCATTGTAGGATAAGCAGAGAAGATAAAAAATGAGTGAGAAATAGGGCCACATGAGGGGAAAGGAATCTTTGTAGATATTCACACAATAAGCCTACTCTATGCGTGTACCACACTGGTGCTGTTGGTGGCAGAAGGAAAACTGCAGTCTACTTAACCTCCTTTTGTCTTCTGTCCTTCCTGCTGTTGGTTTCTGTACTAAGAGGATGTGTTATAGTGGCATTGGGAAGCCCCTGCTCAGAAAGATAGTCCTTCGTATTCTCTGCAGGAGAAATGTAGCTGTAAGTTTGTACATACACAACAAACCAACTCAAAATACTCACAAACTCAACCACTTGTTTCTAAAATTAAATAGATTCCATTTAAATGCATGTGTATGTCAGGAATTAAATGTTTGCAATATAATTCCTGTGGAATTACTTTTCAAAAACACTGAATTTTCATCACATGGCCTGTGACAACTACCCTGAAACAAGCCCCAGTACAGTTTCTGCTGGGCCAGCTACTTACTGCACAGTAGCTCTATAAAGATGCAGGTGTCTTAGGACTACGAATGTGTGGTGTGCTTTCTGACACGGTTCCAGGCTGACAGTTTTTCTTGCACTTCTCAGCTGAGGTCCATCCTTCATCAGTGACAAGTACAGACACTGCTGGAAAACCCAATTCATGGCATTACATGCACCAAGGCAGAGGGGAAGCGAGGAGTCCTGACTTTTGGAAAATGCAGAGTTAACATTAGCTTATTTACAGAAAACACAGGTTCCCAGGTGCTGACAGAAAGGTGTGGCTGCTGGGACATTATGCTCTTTTGGGGCAGGTTTGGAGTTTGGAAGTGAAAGGTTGTTCTTTGAAAAAATAAACAAGACCAAAATTTAGCTTGGGGAGGTTTCTCTCCTCGTTTTGTTCTCTAGGTGTCTGTTAGGTCTTCTCTATCTTGTGGGTGAAATTTTGACTACATGTATGGGATTTTATTTTTGCTTACCTCATGTCCACAAGTAAAGTGAGAGGCAGGCAGTATCTGTAGTCTGCTGTGATGACATCACCAGGCTGGTACAACAGGAAATGTCATGATGCATTGTGGACATGACATTAAATACCTATCTTTCAGCTTATTTGAGCAAATGAATGAGATTTCTATACTTTTGCAGTTACCCCACACCTAGCGTCGTCTTGTAATGTGTATTCACCTGGAAGGCTTTTACTGCAAAGCTTCACAAGGTTGTTTTCAGGGAAGGCAGGTGCTTATGACTCAAAGTTGGATGACACAAACCTCAGGAGCCTGTGTATAAACTGCAACATCCATAGACGTCCATGTGCCATCAAGTGAATGATGTTAGTAGTTACATGGGAAGGGCAGTACAAGTGGCAGGAGGAGATAGAATACCTGGAAACTCATTGGGGAGTCTGTCTAGCTTTGTTCTGTATGGTGTCAAGCTTGCTACCAGTGCACAGGATGAGTAACTCCTAGATAGAGTAGGTCTCCACGCTGAATGATTACACAGACGTGTACCTCCTATACCTGCCAAGCCTACAGCGTCAGATACCAAGTAACTAAGCTTTGATACCACAAACTTTTACAAGTCTTGTCATTTTAGCTTTTCTTCTCAAGATTATGAAGATACCAACCAACCACAGAGCATCCTGGTGCTACCCACTACACTAACTGCAGTTACATTTCCATGAGGTATACATGCAGTGGCATGCTGCTGAGCACCAATGGGAGTGTTCATGGCTGCCAGAGAGCAGCTGTGAGGCCCTCTGAGGATGCTCTGCAACCAGGTGCAGAGAATCAGGTAAAAGTAGCACTTTTTAACTTTGATTGGGCCTTTATCCAGAGAGTACAATTGTTCTCATCACCTTTATAATTTTTGCAAAATTAGAAGTAAGCTGAAGGAGGAAAAGGGAGATTGATACCCATAAGTTTTGCTGCTCCTCTGAAATTTCTGTGTGCTTGGCAGAGCTTGACATTTCTGGCTCTGGAGGAAAAAAAAAGTAAAAAAAGAGGATACAAAAAGGGGAAAGCTGAAGCAAGTTCTCTGGAGAGTGCAGGACTCCTTCCACGGAAAACGTTCCAAAGTGCTAAGCATGGGAACTGTAGTTGTGCCTGAAGTGCCTCAATGGTTGCTCTTGCCATGCCAGACAGGGATGCACCCAGCGGGCAGCAGCAGAGTGCAGCAGTGCCAGTGCTGGGAATGCCTACCTTGCGTCTTGGAATGCTGCAAATGTGGGTCTCAACCTCATTCTGCAGATACACTTCAATACATCCTGAATTGTGTTTAATGACACAATGCTCCCTGAATAACATGACTGTGTTTTTTGCCAAAATACAGGGGTTTGTCATAAAGAATCTCACACTTACATCCGTGTGCTAGTCACCACTTCCCAAGGGCGTGATAAATTGCTCAGAGGCACTACTGCCTTTTGTTGCTGGCATCCTTCAGTATAGTGAGGATGGCAAAATTCATCCCTCTGCACTGCTAAGCAGCCAGGGAGTCCTGCTGTGGCTGTCATTGCAGCTGAGGCATTGCACCCTCCCTGCTGACCTGTGTTAATTATCCTCTAATAGTGCACCTTTTGTCTTGTTTTCCCATGCAGCAACTGATGTGGAGCCAATTGTGATGTTCCCTCTTCAAAGAGGGTTCATATATAAAAGAGAGATTGGCAAGCTAAAGGCTATCTCAAAGCTTAAATACTGAGATTGAGTTCCTGCCAGAGTACAAGTTTCTTACACTGCTTAACAAAGATCCTTTTCAGTATAGAGCCATAGGCAAAATAGCGTTCAAGATATTAAGGTGCAGGAGGTGACTTATGTGAGAAGGGGTATGGTGCTTTCCTAGAAAAGTGCTACTGCTGTAAGAAGTACTCAGATACTATTTTATGACTCTAAGAGGACAGAAAAATGAGTGGTCCTGAGTCTGGAGAAATTGATTTAAAAAGGACAGAAAGAGCATCGATAGTATCTGCTCTTTATCGTTTTGTAACACTGTAGCAAGAAGACAATCACTGAAATAAAACAAGGAAAATCAAAATTTGTACTTTTTTATGCAATATGATTAGACACACTGGTGCTGATGGTGACAGTTTAGCTAGAAATGAAAGTTCATAGCTGGTAAGAATACCCGTTATTCATGAAAATGTGTCAGCAGGAGTTACTAAACCTATAGTTCAGAAAGTAAGCCAGTCTCTAATGATTAGAAATCCAGGGAGATATTTGGAGAGAGTGGGAGGATAATCAGCATCTATCTCCTGTGAAGTTCTTACATGTTTTTCTGAAACAGGAAATCCTGACCACTGACAAAGATAGCAGCTCTGATACAGTCTGGGCATTTGTACTACTATGCATAATAATGAGAGGCAATATGAGGTAGTGTGTGACTACAGCTGGACAATGACTTCACAAAAAGAATTTATTGGAAATGAAGTTGTCTTTTACCTCAACATTTTAACATTCTCAAACAAAAGATTTTCAACACCGCCCTAGACCTGGGTTCACTCCACCTAACTTCAGGCACTGACCTATGAAGATGTCAGCAGTGTAGGAAAAGTACAAGCAGGTATGTTCATGCTTTCATTAAGGGTCTGGAGAGTTTACACTTTTTGTGGTCTTTCTCAGATATTTCCTTTTTTTTTTCATCTGACTTGAGAGACACAAGGATGTTCTCTCACTGAAAACATGATTTGTTTGATGTTTGCTTACTGGAATATAGCTCAACACCACACCAGTGGCCAGCAAAAGTACTGTTTGTGTCATGCAGAACATGACATCTACAGACTGATTAGTTTTGAGCAGTCACATTTCACAGCATGGGCCCTAGGAGTTCCTCCATTTTTCCAGAATTCACAGAGGAGAGAATGAACTGTGGTGAAATGTGTGTAGTTTATTTACTGGTGCCTACAATAGCCATGTCATCAGCTGTCTGTAAAATTTTATGGATTAACAAGACCATAATTTCTACTTGAACAGGTTGCCCACTTTGTATCACCAAGCTTTGTACGAAATCATGCTGTTCTAGCCCAAAAGAAAACTCAGAATTTCTACACAGGGAAAACCTAATCTTTTTGGAAGGTTTTACATAAAAATGATCAGATGATATTTACCAAAAAACAACTAAAAATTCAGCCAAAGCAACTGTAAGTATCTAGATCACATGTGGTTCCAGGAACAGTAGAATTCAAGCTATATCTACATAAGATGATCAGTGAATTACAACCTTTGTGTTGCTGTTGCAAAGTGATTGCTGGTGCCCAAACATGTTAACTGAAATGTAGCCAAGGAATCTGACCTCTATACTGCAGCTATTTCCAGCATTGTCAGACAAAGAACACACTAACCACAGGCTGAAAACTTTCCAGCAGGTTTGATGGGATCTGTGGAAATTGTGCCAGACACCTGTGGTATTAATAGAAAATTTAATAAGCAACATCGTAGGATCAGAGAATGTTTGGGGTTGAAAGGGATCATCTAGTTCCAACTCCCTTGCCACAGGCAGGAACAGCTTCCACCAGACTGACCAGGTTGCTCAAAGCCCCATCTAACATGGCCACAGAAGGTTAAAAACTGAAGAAATTGTATAGGATCTGTAGAAACAAATGAAAGACATTTGAACGATGCCAGCAGTGCTATTTTGGCAATACAGAAACAGATTACAAACAATCTTGAAGCTATTTGGTTGACAGCATGCACTCAAGAAATCTCTGGATGACAGCCAGTAGCAAGCATGCAAAAAACTATCACCTTGTTTTGGGTATTCTTAATACTGATGGTTGTCTGAATGTGTGACTGGTTGTCATGCACTGCAAAAATCTGTGAAATTTGGAAGTTAATGTCAGGTCCACATCAGGCTCAAATCTTCAGCCAAATATCCAAATATAGAATCATAGAATTATTAGGGTTGGAAAGGACCTTAAGATCATCTAGTTCCAACACCCCTGCCATAAGCAGGGACACCTCACACTAAACCA
>JBCJKH010050648.1:5059-23529 GCA_039877255.1 Loriculus beryllinus | reverse complement strand
GAAGGGAAGGGAAGGGAAGGGAAGGGAAGGGAAGGGAAGGGAAGGGAAGGGAAGGGAAGGGAAGGGAAGGGAAGAGGGAAGGGAAGGGAAGGGAAGGGAAGGAAAGAGGGAAGAGGCAAAGATGGGGGAAAGCTCTGCTGGTTCTGATATTGCAAACATGGAAGCACTTGTTGGTGATGTGAAGGTCTGGAGCAGCTTTGCAGTGACTATGAGATGATGATTCTGAGAGGAGGAAGCAAGGCAAATTCAGCATCATAGTTCTGGAATTTAGGAGCAAACACTTTGGCCTGTTCAAAGGTCTGCTTAGAAGAGACTCATGGGATACAATCTTGGAGAGAAGAGAGATCTAGAGAAACAATGTGATTTTCAAGTATCTCTTCCTCCAAGTCCAAGAATGGTCAACACCAACAAGCATAAAATCAAGTAAAAGATGTAGGACAGCTGTATGAATGAGAAAGAAGCCCCTGACAAAATTCATATACAGAGGAAAGACACAAGAGGTGGAAGCAAGGGCAAGTGACCCAGGAGGAATTTAGAGACAGTGTCCAATCATGCACAAGCAAGGCTGTGAAAGCCAAAGCTCATATGGGTTTGAATCTGGTGAGGGCTGAGAAGGGCACCAAGAAGAGTTGCAGCAAAAGGAAAAGTAGAAAAAATGGGGGCCCACTGCTGAATTCAGACCAATGCTAATCTGGTGACAAACATGGTTGTCTTTTTTTGGCTTCGTCTTTACTGGTAACATTCACCTTCAGCAATCCAGACCACCTGTGACCATTGGTAAAGTCTGGAGCAAGGTAGACTTTCCCTTGGTGTAAGAGGATAAGGTTAGAGAATATCAAAACAAAGTGAACATACTTTCCATGCTCACTTGGGAAGGTAGGTCCATGGGATCTAATGATATACACCCACAAGTGTAATGGAGGTGGCCTGGATATCTCACTGTGAGCAGACTCTGAATTATCTTTGAAAGGTCATTGTGACTGAGAGGACGTTTCTGAGACCTGGAAGAATTCAAATGTCATTTGTGGAAGGGCAAAGGGAGGATCCAGGAAGCTACAGGCTGGTCTGCCTGACCTCAATTGTTGAGAAGGTGATGGAGCAAATAATCCCAGAAACCATTTCAAACAATATTAAGGTGATTTGGCATAATCAGCTTGGATTTATGAAGGGTAATGAGTATCTTAGCAACCTGATAGCCTTCTACAAAGAAATTACTAATTTGGTGAATGAAGAGGGAGCAGAAGTTGACTTTAGCAAGGCATTCAACACTTCCTAATATCATCATTGACAAACTGATGAAGCATAGGCACAATAAATAGGCAGTGAGGCAGACTGAAAACTCATGAACTACCTATTTCGAAGTGCTGTGATAACTGGCACAAAGTCTGTCTGGAGACCAGCCTGCAGCAGTGTGTTCTAGGGGTCAAATACTGTTCCAAAATTCCGTAACATCTTCATTAATGACCTGGGCAATGGAACAGGGCACATGCTCAGCGAGATTGCAGAGGATACAAAACTGGGAAGAGTGGTTGATGTACCAGATGGCTGTGCTGGCATTCAAAGAAACTTCAACAAGCCGGAGAAAGGGGCCAGCAGGAACCTCATGAACTTCAGCAAAGACAACTGCGAAATCCTGCACCTGGGATGGAACAACCCCATGCACCAGTACCCACTGGCACATGACTGGCTAGAAAGCAGCTCTGCAGAGAAAGATGTAGGTGTACAAGTAGATCCTGAGTTAGCAATGTGCTCTTGCAACAAAGGACAGTGTCAGCCTGGACTGCATGAGGAAAAGTGTTGCCATCAGGTCAAAGGCAATGATCCTTCCCCTTTACTTACTGGAGAGAGTCCAGCAAAGGAGCGCAAAGATGACTTAGGGCCACAGCATCTCTGATACAAAGAGAGGCTGGGAGAGCTGGGACTGTTCAACCTGGAGAAGAGAAGGCTCAAAGGGATTTTGATAATGCGTACCTCAAAGGAAGGTGTAAAGAAGACAAAGCCAGGCTCTTCTCAGTGGTGCCCAGTGACAGGATCAGAGGCAATGGGGACAAACTGAAATGCAGGAAACTCCATCTGTAAGCAAGAAAACACTTTTTTATTGTGAGGTTTATCAAATACTGGCACACTGTTCCCGGAGAGGTTGGGGCATCTCTATCTTCAGCAGAATGAAAACAGGTGGGAACAGGCTGGCCCTTGCAGTTAGCTGTGATACTGAGTAAGAATTCACATTTCTAGTTTTAGAAAAGCAAAATGCTTTGTGAAAGATTACCAAAGGGACAACACAGAAGGTGATAATCTACCTGCACCTCACTATTCGCTGCAAAACTAGCACCCATAACTGGTAGTTGTCTGAAAATGGTTTCTTTAATTAAGAAAAAAGACCAGATACTGCTCACTTTAGTCACACAATTAATTCCTGGGGAAGCTAGAAAAATACCTTTGTAAAGGAAGTCAGAGACAGTTTTGTAAACTTTCTTTTTTTCCCTCATGGTACAGTTTCTGCAAATAATGCATATCCCACCCAAAATTTCTCTGGTGAGCAACCACCCACAGGGAGTACACATCAACTTGTGAGTTACAGTACTGTCCAGCTCTGCCAGCTCTTGCTGCTAGCTCAGCTGCTCCTCCAGTACTCCAAGGGTTTGTCAAGCAGTAAACAGAAGCTGCAGCTGGCCAGGATGCTAGGAGAAGGAAACATAAATTTAAAACAAGGTCTTTTTTTGTTCTTGCTTAAAGCCATGTTAACAGTGGAGATCCATGTGACAGGGATGAGAGTGCTTGTGAGAAGAAGCTATGTGCAGACTTCCTACAGAGAAATTAAATATTGGTTAGCAATATTAACATATTTTGGCTGCATGCAAGTCCTTGCATATTATCATAGCACCAGGAAAGTACACAGCACCTCTGAGTCAAATAAAAGTTCTGGTTCCTGCACATAATCTGCATTTAGGCAGAATGTAATAACTCACAGAGTAGAGAAGAGCAGATAATAGTTCCCCCAACAGAAGCACATGACAATTTCAGTTAAACTCTGCTGTGTCTCTGTACATACATATATATATAAATCTCAAACCTGCCTTGTAAGCACATTGAAAAACCAAATTCCTAGAGAATTGGACAACTTCAGCACAGTGTGCCATTGTAAGCCTCTTTGTGGGTCCTGGTTAACTGCATAAGTGCTTAATCACATAGGTATCCCACTCTGAGCGTTAAAATTACACCATCTCATGTAGACACTTAAGTGAGACTTGTGGAGTTCCCACCCAACTGATGGAGGGACACCAGCTCCTAATGGTCTCTTTTCTCCTGCCTCTTTATTGACTGTGCAGCAAGCCATAGCTCCTGCAGTGATATTTATCTCACCTAATTTTAGAAATCCGAATGTTTAGCCTTTGGCTGAGCTAGTCTCCAAGCTGCTTCTACATTCAACGAAGAGAGATGGGTATTTCCAGGTAAATGCTAATGTTCTTAACTTAGACTCTTTTCTAGAGGTAGGCTGACTTGCTTTCTCTCAAGAGATCCTTGTCAATATTATAGCAATGGCCCATATGAATAGCTCAGAACAGATGCCTCTGATCTACAGACCATATTACATAAAGTGATCCATAAGAACTGTAAAGAGTCATAATCATTAAGCAGTGTAAAAATTGATTTGTACCCCCCAAGGCTATAGCATGTTTCTAAATACCTTCAGCAAAAGGAAAGAATCAGTCCTGGAGGCATAAACCCTTTGAAAATCATGGTACTGTTGAATTCAGTGGTGTAATACAGATGAGGGTTCAAAGATATTTCAAAGAAAGACGATTACCAGCTTATCTTATCTGTATCCCACTGTCAGTACTTTATTTAATTAAGAAGGAAGCTTCATTTGAGAGAGAAAGAGTAGCCCTTCAGAGGCTATGACCCATAATGATTTACTGAGGAAAAAACTTGGCAAATTGTAACATTTGTGAAATATTCTGAAGATATTTTGTTGGGAAATGTTAAACTTTTTCAATAAGCTAAACTGGCAAAAAGGGACTGAAAATACACACGTTGATATATCTCTCTTTAATAATTTAATATAAAAAGAGAATACAATGAAATGAGCTGTCAAGTATAAAAATCCTTTTAGTATTCTCTTTTCATGTTCAAAATCTTTGTTGTGTTTGAGCATCCATAATTGCTTTGCGTCAGGTTCCCTAAGACATTTCCATCTGTCTTTCAGAAAACTTGAAAACGTTCTTTTGTACTTTTGGATTTAGTAGAAATCAGATATTTCTTTCAGCCAACAAGGTTACTTCTGGTGGTTGTTCATCCTCTGCCTATCTGTTGTGATCACTGGGACCATCTTTCACTTCAATATGATACATGTATATTATTGTTTGCGCCATCACTCACAGTTCATAACTTGGTATAATCCAGAAGGGCATTGCACGCATCGTTCCTTCTGTTTAGCCATTGAAATAACTTTACTCAGAATCAAAAAGCTGAATGAAACAGCTGAGCCCAGCAAAGAGAACAGCTAACATGGGAGTTTCTGAAGGGTAAGCTGCAGAGCCTGTGCTCAGAGGTAATGCAGCTGCAGAAGGTGAGCTGAGAGAGCATTTGCATGCACATGCGTGCGTGTGTGTGTTATCTATTCAAGTTTTGTCCTTTGGGAAGGCTGTAGGGGCAGTCTCTCTATCTCCTATCAGGCCTACTGATCGGCTTGTCAGTGCTTCTGTAAGACCCATCTGGACATGACTAGCAGGTCTTTGATCAGAGCCAGTGCTTGAAATCATCAAGTAGCTAATCCCTCCCAGATTACTGAAGAAGTGAGACTCTGCAGCGAGGATTTATATATAAATCATTTGCCTGGTGTGCTTTGGAACCAGACAGATGAAGGAAGCACGGAAAGAAAGACAGTGACTTCACACAACATAGAGGAGGGATATTTGGAAAAAACACATCTGGAAAACATCACTGTTGCAGATTCAAGGCAGCAGAGACCAATCACTAGGGAACAAGCTGTATGACAGATCACAGTTTGTAACACAAGGGACAAGAGCACCATCTTATATACCTGCTCAAATTCCACAAAATACTCATGTCTGAGCCACTGACAAAGCCATGTGCAAGTGATCTTGAAGGTTTATGGATCAATTTTCTAGCCAACATAGTGCAAGGAGGGGCATAAACTACCAGTAGTTCCTACCATCATACCACATAACACACTAACAGCTCCTTAGAAACCTGCCTGCCCTACATAATGGGAAAAAAGCTGAGAAGTTGACATCTCGATGTGAGCGATATATATCAGAGATCTGTCAGTACAAAAACTACCTCGGAATTTCTAAAAAAAAAATAATAATAATAATAATACTGACTCTGACTATTTCTTAACTCAAAAAAACAGTGTCATGGAAAGATAAATTTGATTTCATGTTGGCAGATAAAAGGGCACTGATCTAAGCACTAAAAACAAAGATTTTTTTAGGAGCAAGTTGTCATGACTTAATTACATTCATTATGTGCAGACTGAAAATAAAGCTCAAATCAGTAATAAATATGGTTGGGGATTTAAAAGAGACAGGTTCATAAAGCTGAAAACAACTATAGGCTGATAGAACTGGAAAAACGTATGAATAATTTGGGAGAACTGATTAAATATTTTATTTGATGGCCAAAAATCTACCATCCCACAGATGAAAAATTAGGTGATGTTAGTTATAAAACAACGTGACTTTAGCAGAGAGAATAAAAGCACCTACAAAAGCTAAAATATATTTGTGATCTCTGTGTGTGCATGTCAGTGGAGGGGGGGAGGTAATGAGAAAAAGGGCAACTTGACAGAAATGGATATAAATTTAGAAGCTAGAAAGTTTTGGAAACTGATTAAGTAAACAAAAAAGAATGAATTAAAAAGCAAAAGATGTTACAGTTGTAGGTAATAAAAAATCGAAATGCAAGGAATCCTTCTACAGGTGCTGGGTTTCTTTGAAATGAATAAGGTAGAATAAGGTAGGGCTGTCAATAATTACACAGAAAAGACAAAAGTGTTAAAAAAAAAATTGGGGGAGGTTTGAGATTTTTGGGGGTTTTTTTGGGTTTTTTGTTCGCTTCTTTGTTTTGGGGTTTTGGGATTGGTTTTTTTTATAAAAAAGATTATGAATTCAGATTGCACAAAAATTATGAGTATATTCTTTAATATGGGATTTTTTCAAAGGCTTTTTTTACATACAAAGAACTATAACAGAGAACACTAAGATCTTTACTATTTTTGCTTAGACATAAAGTGGGGCTTGTGGGAGATTTAATCTGAGTTACCTGGATCTATATTTAGAAGTGTTACAAACAAGTCATTTGTTAGCCAGAGGGGTCCAGAGGAACCATCAGGCTGGGAGTCTACATTTTTTAAAGAAGTCACTTTAAACTCCTAAAGTCATTTCAAACTCCTAAAGCACTGAACAGATTTACTTCTTCATCTTGAAATGCCGATGCTTTCTTCAGTAGAATGCCTGCTATTTGTTAGGCACTTCACAAAGTCTCATAAAAATTCTTTCTGAGCATCTGATGAGATGTTGTGTTTTTGGCAAGGCGGGATGTCAGTGCCTGCTGCTTTTGAAGGCAGACTTTTTTGTGGAAGGTTGTATATAAATACATATTAAGGAAGAATGTTTTAACATAACATTTGAGACATAAATATTCATTTCCTGCTGCAAACTATAGATGAACAAGGTACTCTAATTCTTTGTGATTCTTGAGCACTTACTTTTGGAATGTTTGCTGCTTCTCCAGTCTGTTGCTCCTTGATCCCATGTTTTTTGTATAAGCAAAATACCTCCTTCACTGTATGTTTCCTGAATTTCAGAATGAAAAACCTGCAGTGGTGAAGCTGACCAGAACACTGACGGCTGTTCTCCCATGCCCTGTATATAAAGGTTGCTGAGAATGTGTCATTTTAATGGTTTCTCTCCCTGCCAGCCTGAAATCCTTCCTAAATTCCTGCTGTTCATAAAAGCCAACAAACAAACAAGCAAACAGACAAGACAATCACCAGACAAGAACCCGTTCCTCTAAAGGTTTGTGCAAAGTGGGCATGGTGGTGTGACTATCTGACTGCCGAACATCTCACATAAAGTGTTGCACACACACAGCATCGCAGCACTGATCGTGCAAGGCAAGCCTGAGCAGAGGCCATACAATCAGACATAAGGTTAAGCTCTCAGCACAAGCCAGTGCATCAATTTCAGGTAAATATCAAGGTCCCTTTTTACTGCAGCTGGCAGGAAAATGGTATTGTCTGTGGGAGCATTTTGTCTTCTATCAAACCCATTTGGACATTTTCAGGTTTTCTCTCATTAGAAAAATCAAAATTGAAAACTTCTCCTCCCATTTTTAATATTTGAAACAGACAAAGGGCATGTTTTCTTACACATAAGCAAAGGAAGCAGACATTTGCCTCCAAATTTTTCATTTAAAATAAAAAATACAAAAGCATTTACATGTTAATAAAAGCAACTCCTGCTACTGGTTATTATCCTCCTTTCTCACTCATGCATATTACTGTGATCCAAGCAGAGAACAAGCAGGCTTTCAGACCTTCCTTAGCATGCAAATGAAGCATTGGCTTCTGCATCACCCCATGAATCTGAAAGCAACTTGTGTCGCAGCACAACCTCGTTCAGAAAAACAGAGGTTTTTTCCCTATTCTCTCAGCACAGCCAGGCAACATTTTCGATCCCTGATGTGTAGGACTAAACCTAATCCAAATGGCAGTAAAACTGAGACAGAAGAGCAGGTGAAGATAAGAAAGCAAATGAAAATAGATGTGGTTTTTATCAATACATGTTTCAAAAAGGAGGAATTGCAGCATTTCCCTCCAGCTGTACACTCAAAATCAGATATGAAAGACTATCTGATTACTTCCTAAAGTGTTGCCTGGGAGAATTAAGCACAGGCCGTGGAGCAGATCCTCTGCACAGGCAAATGTCTGTATTCTTTTACACCACCTGAAAGACTGGTCCTTCTGCATCCCATCTGTCAAATATGCATAGATGCAAATCAGGTGTCTGTAGTCCTCCAGAGCAGGTACAACCCCTTTCTCCCAGTGTCTTTTTATGCACCCAGTGAATTTCAGTACTCGACTTAGCTCCTTTCCAACTTCATTTCGTAGAGAACAGAAGATGGGTTTTGGCAGTGATACTTAGCTGAACTCTGCTTTGTGTGCAGTTAGATTTACTTCTAACACTTCTGAATGTCGTTGCCTGTATTGTTGCTTTTGTCCCAGTGCTCTTTTTGTTGGTCGGTTTTGTATTGAAATCACAGTTAAACCATTCAGCATGGTATTTTCTCTACAAAGTGAAAAGTGTGTGAAAGCAGTTGAAGGTCACATGTATTATAACAAAACAAAAGAGAGAAATAATAGGGCATCCATTCTGAAGTCCTCAGACATCCAACATATTATTGCCTCAGTGATTTCAGTATGGATAAGAAAAGCTGCAGAGGGAAGGAGGCATCTTAATCCAGCTGCTCCATTCAGCATACACAATGAGAGACATGCGGGGGTCCTGTTCCTCAGCCCCTTCCTGTTACTCCGTGTCACACACCCCGCGTGGTCTTTAGACAGTATAACTCTCTTCCAGGGTACCGAGGAGGAAATTGTTCAGTCTGTGGATATCTGCAGTGGCATCTCTAGCAGGAGTCTCGCTCAGGGGGACTGAACTCCTCAGTTCATCTGCTCCCAAGCCACACTCTGGGCACTGCAACCTCCAACCCCTATTTAAAGTATTCTTACCTGTGACCAAAGAAAACTAAGTGGCTGCACGACCAGATTCCTCCAATAAAGACACAGCTTTTTCCTTCATCCCAACAAAGTCCCTGGAAATAGGGCATAAAACAGAAAAGAGAGCAGAGATGGATACTGTTACAGTTCTTTTCTCCCTCTGGGTCCTCAGTACATTATTCAGGAAAAAAAGTGCAGTTTTAATGTGTAATTCATTTCTGAATGGGTCTTCCCAGCTTGTCAGTGTATCCAACCCCTTTTCTTTTTTCTTAGCAGTTTTCATGTTTTAGCCCTCTTTATTGTTGCATTTATCCCTCAGTAGCATAGGACAAGGGGCAACGGTTTTAAACTCAAAGAGGGTAGATTTAAACTAGATATAAGGAAGAAATTTTTTACAATGAGAGTGGAGAAACACTGGAACAGGTTACCCAGAGAAGTGGTAGATGCTCTATCCCTGGAAACTTTCAAGGCCAAGTTAGATGCAGCTTTGATTTACCTGATCTCATTGAAGATGTCCCTGCTCATTGCAGGGATATTGGACTAGATGGGCTTTAAACTTCTCTTCCGACACAAACTATTCTGTGATTCCATGATTCTATGATACTATAATTCTATTATTTGTAAACAGGCATTTAACTCATTTGAAGCTGTGAACAACACAGCTTTCTTAACATTGTTATTACAACTCCTTGTAATTACAGTGATTTCTTACTGCACCTAGTCACCGGCACAGTTACAGGAATATATAGGGAGGCTGTGGTATGAGTAAAGCAGAGGAGAGCTTGCTGAGATCTGGTTGTTTGGGATGGTAGGTAGTCTATCCAAAGCAGTTGTGCAAAAAAGTCCTAGACATCTCTAAAGGCAATGGCATCTCACAGCTGAAGAGACAATTGCTCACACAGTCTAGAAACCCTCCTGCAGCATAACCCTACAGTTCAAAACAGAAGAGGAACAGAAGGTTGAGCCCAGCTTTGCTCCACCTGGCACAGGGAGGGGGCACAGCACTTGTCAGTCACTACAGCTCATTTCCGTAGCAATGGGCTCCCAAATAGCCCTTACTTTCTGACCCCTTGTCCAAGTTTGTGTCTCTCATAGGCACCATTTTCTCCTGTGCATGAAAGTCTGAACACTGGCAACAAAGCCCTAACTAAACTTCCAAACAGCTGAGCAGTCATTAGCCCCAGATTTTTTTTGTCCCCTAGGCCAGACACTCCCTCAGATGAGGAGTATAATTCACTTGGACTATAAAACACAATCAGGAGCCATGAGCTAGCTTGCAGACCAGAGGAATTAAAGCCACATTATCTCCCTATCTATACAGTATTGTGTATATTATGTTAGCACAGTGCTCTACCTGGGCTAACAGACCTGACTCTGCATTGGAGGTAATAAAACCCACTAGCTGGACTGCAGCCAGCCTCATATTGTAGTTGACCTAAAAGAGGTACCAAAGCTAGCTACTGACAGAACAGACAGAGTAAATATTTGGGGTTTCAGCCTCTATTGAACTCTATGCTGCTGGAGCTTCATTGCTCTCAAAAGCTGAGCTAGAGAGTTTAAAGCTTACTCAGGTATCAGCTATTGTGGGGGAATATTAATTGTGGTCTGGTTCAAAGCAGGAGAGAATAAGATTTTCCTCCTTTTTACCTCTCGGAAGTGGAGTTATATATCAGACCATTTGTCTGAGTATATATAGTCTTGCTATCAGAGCTGGCTGTCAGAGTGGCTTTGTTCTTCCTCACAGAGCCCTAAATCATCAATCCTGGGTCCACAGAACAAGGGTATTTTAAACAGGGAGTGTCAATATTAATATCTCATTTCATTGTTTCTAATCAGCTAAAATTATTCAGTCGGGGCAAATTCTGCTCTCTATTATCCTGGTACAATTCATTGATTTTACAATGGCCAAGTGTAATTGTGTGCAGAATTTGGTCATTAATGTAATTTTAATAAAAGTTTCTTCATCTATATTTCGTAAATCTATTATTTTGCAGCAAGGGTTTGCTAATCAGAGAGAAGATATCTCTAGAGATTGTTGCTCATTTGGTAAGGTAGGCAATAGGCAATAAATACCACTGCATTAGAAATGTAAGTGAAAGTGAAAATTGGAAGTTGCTTTTAGATGAGAGTAGATTAAATATGGTACATTTGCTTAAGTATCTTTGTAATGTAACTTGGCTTTTCATCTTGATCTTTGGTTAAAATTACTTTCTCTGATTTAACTCTTTGTACATGCTAGAGCACCTCTGCACAATTGGAATAAACAAGACTCTTATAACAATGCATATTGTGCCAAAATCTTTCCTCAGCAATACCTATGCATAGGAATTCATAACAGGATTTAAAATCAGAGCTGAAGGTCACCTTTTTCATATCACAGGCCATTCCATTTCTCTCCTGTAAGTAAATCCAGTAACTTTACTCAAATTAAAATATTTCAGCCCTCTTGAGATGTGACTGTTAAGTGCCTCACACAGAGATCAGCTGAAACAGAGCTAATGCCCAAGGCATTCACAATGCCAGATAATAAAGAAAGAGGTGCAGTACTCTGTATGTCAGTACAAACTCAAAGTCCCTGATGTTCTGAATTAGGGAAAAGCCATCTTTGCCTCTCAGCCTGTGAATCTGGCAGAGTGGGCAAGGACTAAACCGTGAGGGCTGTCTGTACCACATAGGAGCAGTGTCCAGTTCTGCCTTGGGGAATGTTTTCCCTACCTTCAAGATCAAAATGTTTGCTTGTCATCTCTGTGTTAAAACAGGGCTGCAAGCATTAGTAGGAATGCCCAGCTGATTCTCCCTACGACCTCAGCAGAGATTGAAAAACTGAGGAATTAGTCCATGCTTTGTCTTATTTGTCTAGCCTGACGCTCTTCCTAAGTGCTAGCAATCTGCGGAACTAGTGCAGTAAGTATTCTTGATTCCCTGCCTCTAATTGTAGTTAGAAATTGCCAATATCTTATTTAAAACTCATTGCTACAAAGTTACCTTTTGTTATTTGTGGATAAGTTTTTCTAAGGTTGTCATTCAGATGCAGTGCTTAATTTGGTGTAGACCAACAAGACTGAGCCCTCCTCTATTTCTCCAACCCAGCTATTAGAACTCCTTTTTGGAGGGAAGTAACTAAATCCAGTAAAAATAAATCCAGTGATTGCCTCTCAAGCACTTTGTCAGTAAGCAGAAGGCAGGCAACCTCTGTTATCTCTCTTAGACTTCCCCCATTCTCCATGAGCTGAGGACATGTTTTCATAATGACCCTAACAATGCCGTGCACAGAGGAAAGGTCACTCCACTAGCTCTGTTCAGTTCCCCTTTTTACATATACAAACCCATCTCTTTGTTTTCCCTCCACAGCGTTACATTGTATTCTATACTTACTCAGAATAACTCCTTACACTCATCTTTGGCAATTTAGGCTCATGTACCCTAATGTAATTCATTTCTCAGGAGCCAGTGTTTCATCTGACAGGTTTTGCCTCTTTCCTGGAAGGAAAAAGGCTAAATCCAGACATGAAAGAAGCAAAAAAATGACTCTGAGGATATAATTTTGGCTGTAAGATTCCAATTACTTTCTGCAGTTGCTGAGAACTGCAGGAATGACCTTATTTAGTGTAATTGGGTATTTGAGAGAGGTTCCTCAGTTCAAAAGCTTTTGCTTTCTCTTCAGCTGCTTAATGTTGCCAATGGGTTAAGAACAAAGGCTAAGGGAAAAAAATATTACTTGGATACAAACCGTTGAGATGCTGAGACATTTAGGGCACTTACCACCTAAGTAGATTACATCATTTGTGTGATGACAGATATTCAAGACAGTTTTCAGATATCACCGGGAAAGCCTGTATTTTTGTGTCCTAGGAAAAGAGCAACAAAGTTTACATTATCAAATTGTCATACAAATATATCAATTAGGAAAACAAAACTTGCATGCTCAGAAAGTGAAGGATATGTACGCATAAGAGAAACACTGAAAAAGGGACATTTGCACTGGATCTAGCAGCATGTTTTACCACAATTAGCATAGCAGAGTAGCATATATCATACAAAATATCATACTCTTAGGAAAAAAGTACTCAAATGTGTCATGTACCACACAGAAAGGGTGGAACCAAACTGTGAAGTATTGTGAGATATAATGTTCAAGGTGCAATACACGATGAGCCAGAATAGAAAAAGATGACAGGAACCAGACAGCGGACCAAAATAAAATGAAAATATATAAAAAAAAAAAAAAAGTGACATGTTGTCTTTGATCCTGTTTACAAGAGGAAAGCAACCACACAGAAAAGCTTTCATGGTATCACAGAGTCTGCAAGTGTAGGAGAGACTGCTTGTGAGAGGGGGCTTGAACCTGGAAGTTTGCATGCAGTTCTCCTATTAACTTCAGCTAGAGTTCAGTGCACAGAGCATCAGAAAGATTAGGGTTCAGATAACTCAGTAAGTGGCTGGAGGACGAGAAAGACATATGCAAAGAAAAATGCCACTGATCAATATTACCCTGCAGTGTCCTTTACACTGTATTAGCTTACAAGCTTTGGAGGTAAAGCACATTTTTAATGAAGCTTGAGTATTATACAGGGCTTTACCACCATTCCAAAAGCAGCCACATCTCGCGAAAGGCTTTTGAGATTCCTAGGTAAGCATCAGCCCAGCCCTCTGCAAGAGGCAGAGGAAGAGGAACAGTAATCTTGTACATGGACAGCAAGTTTTAAAGAAATCAGCACTGCTACTTGCTTCTCAAAAGAGGAACTCTTTTTCAAAAACTCAGTTGTATTAGCATAAAAAGTTCCACATATCAGCTCTCAAGGTCTTTTACTAGTCAGAAAATTTGCAGGACTTATATAGGGGGTGGGAAGGGGGAATGAAGGGCAAAAATTAAAGCACATGTTTTCTAATATTTTGCAGCCTCTTCTATAGCTGAGCTAGTGACCCATATTTTTGCTAGTGCTGCTGAAAAATATCTGGGATAAACCTCGTACTCTGCTTAGCACCTGGTAAAGAATGCCTCAATGTAATGTCACATCAATCACTGGACATTCACTGTTCAAGAAAACGGTTAGCTAACATACTCCAGAGAAAAGTAAAAGTGACCAGTCCAGCAGGAAAGATTGAAAGAATTAGGTCCATTTACCCATAGAACTAAAAGGCCACCATTTCTGAATATGTAAAAGTTTGCTGAAAAAGAAAACTGATAAATTTATTTCTATGTACACTATAGGTAGGTTAAGAGGTTGTAAGTTTAAATTGTTTCAAGGAAGACTTAGATCAGACATTAGGAAAGCCTTCCTAATGTTAAGGATTGGATGAGGTCTTACCGTCAGACTTTTCTAAAAGGATATGTGAGAGAGAAATGTTTACTCATGACTGATTCAGCCTTGAGGCTCAGGATGGCTGAAACGGCCTGTCTAGGTCATTTGAGCCTCGATTTATGAGCCAAGCTGCTGCCTCTGAAGTGAAATATGACATTTTTATTTTAAAACCATACTGCAAAGTTTAAGGAGAAAAACATAATTTCTCTAATTAAAACTGTGGAAGTAGCATGAATGGGAAACATTTGGAGATTTGACTTATGTTAAAACAACTTCTCTAGTGCAGCCTTCAAGGGGCATTTTAGTGTCTATCAACAGTAAATATTTCGGCTACTGTCTCTCTTCCGAATGTGGAAGATGCAGAAAACCTCATTCTCCTTGAGGCATTTATAGGGTACTGTTTCATCCCTGTTTACTGGACAGAGGGCCATGTGTTGACTCTCTAGATGGAGTAATCCTGGTGTATTAGTTGATTAGCTTTAAAAAACAGGTCTTTGGAGAGGCGATAAAAATTGTTCTAAAGCATTTTCTTTTTTTAAAGGGACTTACTGTTCCAAATTGCTTGCAGCTTTTCTCTACACATAATGATTATGGAGTTAAACATTAGCAAGTCTATATAAGTAGAATAATGACAATAAATCAAGCAAAGAATGAAAATGTTAAACTAACAAATAAAGAGGTCAATCACTGAAACAGATGAGAAGACAGAGGGCAAATTCTAATAGCAAGACATAGTTGGCACAATTAGACCACAGGCAAAGCTTACTCAGTTTGGATTCAGAATGTTAAAGCAGCAGCAGCAGAAAACAGAGGACTCACAACACAGAAAGAGCACAAAAAATAACTGGAGGATATATATAAAGGCAGAAGGGAAAACGGTGCAAGTGAAAAATGTTATGAGACAGAAAGCACAGAAAGGACAGGTTTACCTGAGGATGAGGAATTGAAATGAGTAGAGGCACCTTTGCAGTACCATGCAGTTCTTTTTAAGGCAGGATCTCCCTCAGGACACCTAACTGGCCTCTGCTGACCCAAGTCCCTGAAGCCTAAGTGTGGCAGCAGTGCCATGATTCCTCAAATAGTCCAGCAAAATTAATCTCTGTGCATCTACATTTTCTTCAGAGAGGATAACAATTTGCATGTAGCAAACATGTCACCGATGGGGCTTCTGGACCACCACCCCCAATCCCTGATCCTGGGGATACTACCCCTTTCTAAGGCACCTTGTCATAGCACACAGAGAAAATTGACTGCTGACGATAATAACAGAGTGAGTCTAGTGATGTGCAGGGTTGATTGATCCAAATTCATGTGGTGATGGACAAAATCATTCCATGGCTACAAGTGCTCACTGAGTTGTGGTAGCAGGAATTAAAGTGAAGTCTATTGTTTTTATTTACGTTAGAACAAGCAAGGCAGAGAATGACTGAAGGGCTTGAGTAGGAAGGCAAACCTTGTTAGTTTCTATTTATTTTTACCATGTAATATACAATGCTTCATAGCTCTTGTGACATTTCAGATACATGCGACAACTGCACTCAAATCTAAGTCCAGAGAAGCAGGCCAATTTACAGCAGCTGAGGAGCTCATTCTTCTAGGGACTACTACTGAGACAAATAATTTTGATTTTTAGGCTTTCCTCCACCAATCAATATTTTTATTGCTTTGCTTGAGATAGAAAACAATCATATAACAACAAAAGTTGTTGGGCTTTGTTCTTTGTTTCAAATTGTTTGGTTTACTCTTTACAGGGGTCTTTCAAGCACAATGGGGTAGCTTCTTAGAAATAAGAAACAGGGTGAAAAAAGGTTGTACTCTACTTCAAAGGGAAAGAAAGGAAAAGACTTTAGTGCACTGCAGATAGGCTAAGGCTCATACTGACTCTTCATTAAGCCTTCAGAGACTGTGTTCTCATCCATGTGTGGTTCCTGCACAGTCATATGCTACTGCTGAGGAGTATCATTTTGCTTTCTGTTTCTGCTCTTGCTTCATCCCATAAAAGAATTTCTGTACCAAATCAATTGCATAGATATATATAAGTAAGTGTTACAGACTAAGCTACTTTCTATCTCAAAACTAATGTAAACTGTCCAGCAGGAACAGAAAGCACAGTGGCATGTTCACTGAAATAAGCTACTCAAATTGCCCTATCCACAAATTCCTGTGTTTGCACTTCATATATTGCAAGCAGGTAAAGAATGGGAGGAAAAGAAACTATAATCACAGGTCTCTGGCTTGGTGTTCACAGCCTAATCTTAAAAAAATCTTATTGCACTTTTTGCACCAATCTAAAATTATTCTTTCTGACCAACCTATTATTTGAGATTTTCAACATACCCTCAAGGTGAGCAAGTCTTCTTTTTCTAAACATTACTCGTTTTGCTAGGATCACAGGCATCAATACCTATTTCTGAGTGTTTGAAGGAAGACTTAATTCATTTATCAATTCCACTACTGAATTCTTTGAAAGGGGACAGATCTTTGTGTTCAGAAGCCTAGGAAAAATCTTCACAAGTATGGCTCCATTACTTTTGTATTTTGTGGCAAGAAAGGGTTAGCACAAAACAACAGATTACTTGCTTGTTGGCAGCTTCTCCAACATTCATAATGGTTAGCTAAACCAGCTTCACCTACACAGCCTCATGTCCAGTAAAAATGGTTTAAAATTTTGCATAATTAAATAGTTGTAAACAGGAGTTGGATCTATTCCTGGTGCTCTCTCTTATTACTTCAACACACTTATTCAGTTAAAAATGAAAGATAAATGTGAAAGCTGCAGATGTTTCTGTAAATTTTTCAGCAACTTTTTAGAGCCTGGAATGTGTCAGTGATGGACTCCTAAAGCTCCCAGGCAGAAGAAGCATCAATATAGAATTACTAGAAGGAAAGTAAAGTAGAACAAGACAAATCACAATCAAAGGGAGCACAGAACATCCCTGTGCAGTCAATCAAATGCCAGGTTTGCTAAACTTAGTTCTGGTAAGACCCCATTGTCTTACCCTGAGCACCTCTTTCCTTCATTTCCATAATTATAAAATCATAAACTGTCAGGATTAACTATTGTCTACAAGAGGCCAGCAGCTTGATATGTGTTTACACACTTTTCTGTTGAAAGAAAAGAATAAAATTATATATCTGAAGGACTGAAAAATGCCAAGCATTACAAACATTCTATTGTTTTGTACTTATTTCTTATGAAATGCTTCATCTGTTAAGGTATTGCTCTGACAGTCTTAGCCATTCACCAGTTTCATGTCCCTTTGTAAGGACCGTGCTACTGACACAGAATCATCATTTCCCCCTTCATAATCATATTTTCATGCTTCATGTTATTCCCACCTGTGGCTTTCTAGTAATTAATGATGTTACAATGCAAATTCTAATCAAGCCACATATGTATTTTTTCATTTGTTTCCTTATGGGAAGTATTTTAATTTCCCCTGGCCTTTATGCAGCAGCTGCATGTCCTTCTGATTATTTCTTCTGCTGAAAAGTGGTCAAAGTGTTGCTCAGGCCAAAATCAGTCCAGCTGTAAGCATGTGAAACTCTTTTGGCCCAGGGTGTCAAAATCTATGTGCTATCTAGTTTTATTAAAAGCTGGGCAAATCACAGGATCCTTGAGACGTGCAATAGCAGCAAGAAAGCCAGAGAAAAATTAGAGTTTGGGAGTACAGATTAGACTGGTGTAGTGGGTATTTTGAAGATTACAGCAACTATAAGACAGAAAAGAAACTTTCCTGCTACACAATGCTGTCTGTTAAGAACATGCCTATAAATATCATACCCTTTCTGTCTGTGTCTATGAACTAGATGAAAGCATTCAAAGTAGAATTTTCTCATTAACGTGGAATTAAATGTATTTTGAAAAGAATTTTGATACATATATAGCAACTTGTCTATTATTTTAAACCTCTGCAGGCAAATATAAAGACAGCCATGCTGCTGAAGCACAGGTCTGGGAATGGGGTGTTATACTGAAATCTGTCATGGGTTTCCCATTTATCACAGCTCAGTCCTGTGAATAGGCTCATTTTAATCTCATGTAAAATGTAAATTATAGCTTGTACACACATTGCAGGGAGTCTGGAAGGTCTACTTCTTCAAAGCTCTTTGATGATCTCTGATACAAAGCCCTAAAACACTCTATCTATTCCTTTTACACATATTTTCTCTCATACTTCAAGGAGATCTGAAGATGTATCTTCATTACAGCTTAATGGCCTGTATCTTTTTTTTTCTTTTCTTGTAGCTAGGAGCAGTGTTCTAAATTAAGTTCAAAACACTAAGAGAAAAACATCTTTCTTGGCCTTCTTGAGCTGTCCACACTGCCTTTATCCTCTTTCTCACCTTCACACAGTTTCCTTATGTGAGGATTCAGCTCAAGGAAAAAAATATGTAAGTACAGTTCTTGTAAACTAGTG
>JBCJKH010050645.1:55693-82208 GCA_039877255.1 Loriculus beryllinus | reverse complement strand
GACTGTAGTGACAGGACAAGGGGTAATGGGTTAAAACTTAAACAGGGGAAGTTTAGATTGGATATAAGGAAGTAGTTCTTTACTGTAAGGGTGGTGAGGCACTGGAATGGATTGCCCAGGGAGGTTGTGAATTCTCCATCCCTGGCTGTGTTCAAGGCCAGGTTGGACAAAGCCTTGGATGGCATGGTTTAATGTGAGATGTCTTTGCCCATGGCAGGGGCATTGGAACTGGATGATCTTGAGATCCTTTCCTTAACTATTCTATGATTCTACCCTTTGTCATGGTTAAATCTTAAGGGAAAAAAGGTACATAATAACTATTATCTACAGCACGAGCATGATTCTATCAGATCAGCTGGAACTCTTATGAAAATTACTTCATTCTCCTTTTATTTTGTGCATTTGTAGAGTATTTTCTATAGAATCCCTTCAGTTACTCAGTTTCACAGGCTGGATCAAAAATGCCAACATGAAGTTTATCACATTCTATTCAATTCTCCAGGCATTTCTCATAAAGGTACAGCTGAATAGCTTTAGCCCTTTAGCTGTCAAATTACCACATATAAAGACACATTACTCCAACTCAGTAGTTTTCAACCTTTATGCTTGGCAGCCCCCAACTGTTTTTCAGGAGAGACAAACTCCTTTACGGAGAGTGTTAATCTACTGACAATAAACACGGGTTTTAAAGTTATGTTTCACTGAATTCTTCTTTGTTACCTTAGGAGTGATCATGGACAGTCAGGGTTTGCAGAGCACAGGTTGAGAACCACGGCTCTATCTATGGATGCCTTTTTCAAGTACTTCAGTCACTATTTACCTCAGGATAGGAGTGAAACAACTCTTCTTTCTCAAAAGGCAGAAAGCTAGCAACTACTGGCAGGCAGAACACAGGGTGCAGCATTCTTAAGGGGCTGTCACTTCACAGTGCCAATACAGCATCTCCCTTCATAACTTGGCCACTCTTCTTGGTCCTTGACACAAGCCTGACTGAAACACAGGACCAGCTGAGGAGTGTGCCAGCTGAAGTATCATGCAGTGGTGGTGGTGGTTGGAAGCCTGGGTGGGAAAGGCTTTGAAGGGTGGAAAATTAACTTGGCTTCTCCTAACACAGTGGATTGGCATTCACCTTGGCTAGCTGGAGGTTCTTAAAGCTCTCTCTGTGAAATACTTCTCTATAGGGTCACTTATGCCATTTTAATATTGAAACCTAAAATAGGGAAGATGAATCATCCACTGGAGGAATCTACTTCACTCCACTTATTGTAAAAGAAGCATAAAAATAGCCAAGAGAAGTCAGTGAATATTTAGACAGCACGAGTTAGTGGAGACAAATTCCACAATAAGCAGGTAATTTTGATGTGACTGTAAGAACCACAGATATCTCTTCCCTGCATTAAGTGCACTGCCACTCAAGCTCAGCTAGTGATGTGCACCAAGGAGATTCCCGAGTGCCAGTAGCTCAGATGATCAGTCAGGACGCTGCCACACCAAGCAGTCAACGCAAGACCCAGAAGCTAGGCTACAAATGCACTTCTCACATATGAAGGGGGGGATGACATGGGTGGGCTGCCCTTCCCCACCTCCTTTTCCACCTCTGTGCTGAACAGTGACTCCTGCTGGAACCGGAGCTGCTGCCTTGCCAGGAGCAGCAGCTGGGCGGATCCTCCTTCCTGCCTGAGATTCCAGCTCCCCCTCAATTTGGGAAGGATAATCTCAGAGAAGAATCAATTACTGTGCTTTGAAACCTGGGCCTTTGGGTACCTGCAAATGTAAAGAGGCATTTTATGGAGTTTCCTGATGTGCAGACACATCTAACTCCTGCTGACTTCAAATTCTGTATTTGAACAAGCTGCCTTGCTAGTCATAATGTATGGCCAGGTTCCCCTGAACATATCCTCTTTTTCAGTCTGAATTAACATCTAGGCGAAAAAGAGAAATCTGGCCTTTCATTTGGGACTTGCAGACGCCTGGAGTCCTTGCAGAGCTCCAGCTGGGCTGCTGAATGTCCAGAGATTCTGGAGAGATGCACTTCCCCTGTTCAGCACACCTGATGCATTTTCAATATTCAGAATTTTCTGGCCTTTACTATAATGTCCAGATAGTAGGCCAAACACACTGAGGACACGTCAGTCCACTCTGCACTTGCTGCTAAGCAGGGCACACAGCTCAGTTACAAACACAGATTTCTTTAGGTGTCAAAATGCCCTTAGAAGCTGGTCCAAAATTCTGAAGTCAGCTCCATGGCTTTAAAACTCTCAGCTAAAACACGCTTATAATCAGATGAAGCTTTTCTTTATAGTTTCATAATTCTCTCTTTTCTAGCTTACAGCTGACAAATGTGTGTCTCAGAGGCACAGGCTATGCATGGATCAGCAGTCATACTCGTACTTCCCAGACGTGTTTATATGGCATTCAGCTTGCTGGCTTCATCACCAGAAGCTATCAAGGTATTCAAAGGGATTGCTCCTAAGCATTATACCAAAAGAAGAGAAGAAATCTAATAAAGTGTTCATCTCTGGTTCTCAGATGAAGAGAATACCTTACAGATGCCATAAAGCATTACAAGAACACAACTGCTTCTGAGCTTTGATCTGTTTTTCAGCTGCTACCGCAGGTGGAAAAGGAGTCAACAGAGTTGTTAATGTTTCTGTTCACAACCTCTTCTGTACTCCTTGTGATGGCCCAACTTGAAACACAAGGGAGAAGGTGGTGCACAAAACGTGATAAAAACTTGACCTCCGATATTTTCTCAGGAAAAACTTCTCCTTTCAGAAGTGATGTATGCAGTTATAGACATACACCTTGGTTCAGCATTCAGTATGGGTGTCAAGTGTTCTAGGCAATCTGGGTTTCCACTTTCCAACACTCCATTAATTCAAAAGATTCTGAACACATCTGAAAAGTTGGGTCTCCAAAACACAACAGTGTTATGCCAGGGAAGAATTTTGCTTTTCCTTTTCAGTTTCATATTTAATTTTTTATTTGTTTACCCCAATACTATCACTACGATGACCACTATGAACTTTTTTATGTGTTTTTCCCTTTCTGTTGAGTGATCATCATATTTATGAGGAGGATTATGTGAGAGATCAGTTTTAAAAGATGTGCAAACAATTTACCTGAATACTTCAAGCTCTGTTGGACAGTCAACAGCCACTATTTTAGCTTAATTCATTGAAAGGGCTAGTTATGATCAAAATTCTTCTATTTAAGCAATTCCACTTGACCAGTTCAAATGCCATAGCAACTTCAGATACAAGAATATTGGCTATCAGCACAAGAAATAGCTGTCAAAAATTCCAGAAGATGCCAGTCATGAGAAGTTAAATGTTTTCTGACATTTAATCCCAATTCATCATGGGATATTTCTGTAATTTCCCACTCTCATTACTAAAATAACAAATTTGCACCAGTCTGGACCTCAGGAACATGCAATGGCAGCCCCTTGCACTGAATCAGTGGCACATCAACTCTAGCAATAAATTACGTGAGGTCAGCCCTTTGGTTACATCAAAACACAGAACTACTGAATACAGTCCTGGAACATAAGTCCACAAAAAGGGTAGAGCAGAACCATGTAAAGACAAGTCACTATGTGCATGGAGCAGTGAAACTGAGCTCCTCAACAATCACCTTCTCTAAGGCTTAGCAACACAGGAATGTCCAAAGCATTTCCATTCACCAAACTGGGCCCTTCTAACAGGCTGAACAAGTCTCCTTGCTTAATTTAGGCAAAATGTTGCCCTGTCTGACAATGGGGAAGCCCCCACTACACCTATAAATAAGAATGTTGGGTAAGCCAAGTATTTTTATGACTTTTGCTATTACTAAGCTAGTGAGGCTTAAAGTATCATAATTACGCTGTCCACAGACTTAAAAACTTTTTTTTCTTCCTTTTATAAATTGCTATTTGTAATGAAAAAGAAGCTCACGTGCATGATAAATATAGGCAGGTTAGAGAGTTATGTAGATTGTGCTGCTACCCATGCATGTGCATCATGATTATAAAAAAATGGATTTAAAATGTATAATGGAAGATGTGTGAGGGAAAGGGATGTGCACCTGTGAGTGACAGGACAAAGAACATGTATTCATGGAGTCTTCCAAAGAAGTCTTTTGCTACTTACAAAGAAAAGTTATCATTTTCTATTTTGTGTTGAACAACGGATTTAAAGAACAGTCCAAAAATTCTATAAAAGCTTCTCATTTCCTACCAAATTGCAAAGGAGTTTTAGAGTGTTTATAGAGTATGCAAGCTTTCTTCCTTTATTAATTCTAGAGAACATAAAAAAGTGTGCATATGCACAAATAAAATCATATGAAATACATATGCACTCAGACACCACTTCGTGTTACTTGTAATTTGTTTACGATTCCAATTACTTGCTGCATTGCTTGCATTTAAAACCTATTTATCTTTCCGAATTCCAAAACTCTATTAAAACTGATTTTAAAAATTATTCTTCCAGAGGGCATAAACATTTTCAAATGTTAGTATTATCTCTATTTCCTGTGAAAGCCATGTGTTTTTATTCTTTTCCCCACATTTTAAGGCCTGTGCGAATAGTCATACAGAAGAGCAGAAGCATCAGTGAACAATTCTGTGTTCATACAGCATCTGCTTTCTTATGGTTCACTTGAGGTCCAGAACCCACCGTCATCTGCCAATATTTTTGGTGGGCTCCAAAATGATTCAAGTTAGCAACTTGAGTGGTTAGCAGCAGAGAAAAACTATACAGCCTCACCAAAAAAAATACAGCTGAACCAAAAAAACCCATAAAAGACAGGCAGATGTGACAGAGAGGTTATTTTCCTATTAGGTCCAATGTACACCTTTCCAAAAGGCCGACAAGCTCCAACAACAGGTCAAATTTAACTGTTTTCCCATATGGCTCCTTCTGGGAAATGGAGTGGAACATTCCCTCCTTTACCTGTCTGCCTGGGTTATCACTGCTGACTGAAATACCTTAGTCTTTCCACAATATTACAGACTCCAAGTATGATGTTGAGAAATCTGATTGGAAAAGTTTTCTTTCACCTGCTGTGGCTTTTAAACATTATTATATAGGTATATAAACACAAACACAAAGATACATAGAACATACCCACTGCAACATGTCTTGTCAAAACATCAGGGCAGTACTGTAACAAGTCATGAAAGTGAAAGAAAGCACATTAATTTATAGCACAAGAAAAAATGCCATCTGTACCACAGAAATACCCAAGTATAAAATAATATAGAAAGAGTATTTTTAAATTAAAGTATTAATTCAGACTAATCAGTTTCATCACTATCTTCCTCTCTTCATAGCGAACATATCATTATATTAAATGTATGGTTAATAAAGTATTTACTCAAAAGACACATTGATAAAAATTTATAATCATAACAGTATTGCCCTATAAAGCCTGTGTAAAGCAATGTCAAATGCACGGCCTCCCCAGGCTTGTTCTGTTGCAAATGGCATTATAAATTAATCCAGTTTTCATAAATATGCCTTGAGGAAACAAACCCCCAAATAGCCATTTTAAGTTTTAATATAAAAAAAACCACAAAAAACAAACCCAACCAAAAAACAAAACAAACAAAGAAAAAAATTTCTTCTCTTCATTCTTAACCGGAACACAAGAGCTGTGTTTTTAACGACTGATACTGCTGAACAGGTCATCAAGTATTACCTAATGAGTCTGATTACCTTATGGTTTATAATTTTCCTCGCTTATGCTGTTCTTAGACCAAACATCCATCTGATTAGGTTAAGGTTATCACAGTCACAGAATATTAGAAATTACAAAAAAAAAAGTGCCTTATATCAAGCCAGATTCTGATCTCAGTGATACTGATGCCAGCTTCAGCACAACTGTTAACTCCAGCAGATTTACTCCAAACACTCTAGCTATTACAGATCAGGATTTGGCCTATGACTGTCTCTGAATTTGGAGGGTTTTTCTCCCCACTGGGAATACAGCAGAGGGTTTCTATGCAAACTGTAACAAATCCTGCAGATCTAACCTGCTCCAGGCAATAATCATTTGCTTTGCAAAATACTCAACATCTAAGATCTTGGCAATTCATACTGCTGCAACCTGAACAAAAGCAAATGAAATTCATAATCGAGGCTAAATATAACCTGCATCGAACTAAACCTTAGCACCTCGAGGCACTCAGCTCGGCACATAACAGCAACAGCATGACCAGTCCAGCTCTTAAGCTAGCCATGCACCTTGACCTGTGCACCTGTCTACAAACACTTTTGCATTAGGAATTAAAAACAAGCATGCTAATACAAACCAAACAGACGTATCCTCCCTCTCTCCTAACTTCCTTCCTTGTGGTGGATGCATAAATGCATACTGATGGCTACTGGGATTTACAGCCTAACTGATTTTGACATTTTAAACTTCAGAATTTGAAACAGTGACTTTCTAACCCCGGGGCAGGAGTGCTAAATGCTAAAAACCCTTGGACTAGGGAGTATTAATTTAGTCCTTCTGAGCAGCTTGGATTCAACAACATTCTAACAAGAGCTCAGCGCTCTCCAAAACTCAGCAGTGGACGCCCAAAAAATTGCAAGGAATTTTGGATCCAAAATAGAGTGTTGTGCCTTTCATTCTTGTTTGTCACAGGTCAAATTAAGTTTCAGACCTGAACTTGAGGGGAGTGGGGAGAAGTCAGGTCTGGGTCTGAATTTATGGCAGGATTAAATCGTACTTCATTTGTAGCCCGCAATGCATCTTTTTTTTCCCCTTTGTGGTTTGTGATGTATTCATATTTTAAGAAAAACCAAACACACACGGAGCAAATGTTCTGGCATCACAAATCATCAATAAATCTCTTTTCCACAACAACCCACAAGAATTCACTGCAGGACCCAATTGTTAAAACACAAAGCAATGACATTCTATAAGCTTTCAGAAGTATCATTCTAGCCCTTGTGGACTTGCTGAATTCTCTAAATGAGTCACTGGCCTCTCAACGGAATTATCTAAACTTAGGTTAAGCCAGGTTAATTCCATTTCCCCCTTTAATTTAGAAGTCCAGCTGCAGCAAGTGGCTTTCCAGCGAAAAGATCTAAATTCAGAGCCCATTCACCCCAAACAGGAAACCTCACGGGACCCAAAGCTCACTTTTTCCTAAAAGCTAGAGATAAACCACACAAAGGGGAAAAAAATGTGGTTTCCAAAGCCTCATGGGCCATGTCATATAAAAATCAATATTCGTCTTACATGATAAAAATCACTCTCTGCTGATGGCCAAAGGACCATAGTTGAAGCTACTATAGCTGGGAGAGGGGAAAGGGCAGCTGCAAAAAATGGGAGATGAGGAGAGCAGACATTTTAACTAGAGCAGGGACAAGGAAGATGCCAAAACAACCCTTCTAACCAAAGCAAGCAAGCAGACATGGCATTTGGGGTTGGGCTGAGGGCCTCCACTTAAGAGGACGTCTCTTCAGCCCTGCACGCTCTCCTCGATAGAAGGTGAGATGATGAGCACTCATTTTCTCAATCAAAGGCTACTTGCAACAACTACAGCTTGCAGCACAGCATCTTGCTTTAGCTACTTTGCCTCCAACTAACCACACAGTATCAGCTACACTGGAAGCTCCCCAAAAAGCTTTTTCTGGGCAGACATAGAACATCATAATCTTCATAAAGGGACACACTATGCAGAAAGTAGCTCAAGTTTTTGTACTCCCACCCATAAACTGCCGGAAGATCATTTGAACACACTACTGCTTAGTTTCTTAGGAAAAAACCCTAAATTTACAGGCTAAATACTTCATGTCCAGTTTGACTTTAGGAACGGGTACAACAAACAAAAATCACAGCAGATCATGCTGTTGATATCAATGGTCTATACAAATTTGGTTGAAACCAGTAAGATTTCTTTAGCCTTCCAACAACACTACAGTTTTCACCACTGAATATGTAAACCTAAGTAGTAAAGGTTTTGCTTCAGCTGTAACAGATTTTTTTTAATAATAAAAAAAAAAACTACCAGCTTTTTTTTTTTCTTTAAGGAAAAGATAAAAAAAAATAAAGGAAAAGGGAAGAAATAAAGAAAAAAGAAGTAACTTATCCTACACTACTACTGCAGAGAAGTATTTAATTAAGGATTTTGGATTTCATTTTTTAAAAAGATTAGGTTTGAAGAGTGTAGAAAAAGCACGAAACATGATAAAAGCTAAACAGCCTGATGAAAAACTAAGAAGAAACTGAAATAAGGGTTTTTTTAAAAGACAAAATACAGACTATTTTAAACTGATCCCATGATATTTTTAACAGCTGGAATTGATAACGCTGAACTCAGCCATAATTCTACTATATTTAGTTTTGTATCTATCAAAGTCCACACGACATTTCCACGAGACATACAGATAGATATATAGGCTGATAAACAGACGGAGAGATACATAAAAAGAAAAACGAAAAATATCATTATGAAAAGGAACATTTTCTTGTCTGTTCTTTCAGTACACTTTTTTTTTTAAATTTCAATTTCTACCTTATTATTTCCTATAAGTAGAAACAGATTTTTCTCTTTTTCAGAAATTCTTAAACAGAAAACCTCCTTTGACAGTTTCAACAGCAGATTAATCACTTTTGCAACCCACAAAAAAAAAATTTTCTGGAAAGCATAACTGTCTGTAAATGTAAATGACAGAATT
Source organism: Loriculus beryllinus (assembly GCA_039877255.1). Lineage (NCBI taxonomy): Eukaryota > Metazoa > Chordata > Aves > Psittaciformes > Psittacidae > Loriculus > Loriculus beryllinus. The sequence goes on along the minus strand of JBCJKH010050645.1, from coordinate 73,536 downwards.
ACTCTCTCTTATGCTAAGACGCCTACACATTCTCTCACTTCTATGACTCAGCACCAGATAAAAGTTTGCGAGATAATAAGCAACTTTCCTTTAGAACAATAAAAATGGTAATAAAAATGGTTAAAAAAACCAACTCTTGCTTCCCCCACAGAAAAATAAAAATAAATCCCTATGGTGCTAAACCAAATTCTGCCAATGGATTTCCCCTCCCACTGGAATAAGATACAAATATCCCAAGGACTTCAAAGAGGAGAGGGGCCAAGCTCAAGCAGCATCAAAATCAAAACACATGCAAACACAAGAGGCTTTACTTTTTCTCCAAATGAGCAAGAATGGGTCTGTTTCAACAAAGAGGGATTTTATTACTCTTCATCCCCTGCCTTGCTCTAATTTGGTAGACAAATGAGTTGAAGTTTTGCTCACCTATAATGAAAATTTCCAGGCACTCTAAGGCAACACACTCAAGGCAAAAATCACAGAAACCTGTGAGGAAGGGAAGGGAATTTCAGTGGGACTTTCCCTCCTGCACTGTGGTTGTTATCTGACTTGGGCTCATTAGAGCCAGACTAACTTCTCTTTCAGCAAACCAAGTCAGTGACAGACCCTTCAGACCAGAATCTAACTCTAATCTTTGACAAATATATAAAACAAAACAAAAAACAACATCCAGAAACTAAAAAACAAAAGCTAAAAAGGAGGGATTCAGACCTCAGCTAAGATCTTATGATGGCCCTGAAATGAACAGGCATGGTCTTGATATAGAAACATTGCCAGTCAGCTTGTAAATGCTGATGGAACAGAAGACAGCCACCTCCTGTCCCTACCCTCTTGTGAGCCCCAGCACGCAGGTTAAAGTAATCAAAGGATGATAACTAAAAGACGGCTGATTATTTACTTAAGTAGAGATGCCATGGACCTGAGTAGGAAAGTTGTGACTTCCCAAGCCCCAGAGTCTCACCTGCCAAGTGATGGACATTCCTGCTAAGAGCTTCCATCACCTCATGTGTATATGTGTGGGTCACCAAGAGTCCGTGTCCCTCAGAGGCAGCTTACTCTACCAAAAGATTAAAACTATCCAAGTAAATAAAACAGCAGAATGCTGCTTGTGCACGTCACCTCTGCAAGAGGCAGAATCCAGACACGGAATACCACAGCCACTGCTGAATAGGCTGCCGCTGGTGGCTTTTACATATTTTTTTACACTGGAAATTGTAAATCAATGGAACTAGCCATTGTATTTTTAATTTAAAGGAAAGCCCTAGGGTAAGGTGTCCCTGGTCATGGGTAAGGGACTTCTTGACGGGGGGATGCTTTGAACTGAGCCAGAGGTAGAATCAAACCCTTCAAAATGCCTTTGCTAATAGAGTGCATGTGCTCTGGCAGGAGGCTGGTGAGCAGAGCCCGTGTCTCAGCATGGTGCTGACAGGGCCCTGGCTGGAGCACATGTGCATTCTGCACAGACCAAGGGGCAGGCAGGAGCATCCCCATCCCAGCTGCTCCCCATCGTTGCACAGGGAGCACTGAGCAAACAGCGCAGCGTCCAGATGCTCCAACTCAGCTGGCTGACAGACGAATTCAGTACCATTCACCTTTATAGAGCATCATGCACCTTTATAAAGCAATGTCTTGACATTACAGGCAGGGACCCCTGTGTGCTGAATACTTCCAAAAGAGAGTGACCAGAGCTGGGAAAGGGTTCCCATGCACCCAGACATCATCCTTTTTCCCAAGGAAAAGCCCTGCAAGCTCTAGACGAGAATTTAGAGGCCCAGATAATGACACAACTGGCCCATTTGCATTTGTGACTCAAGACCATGCTCTTTATTTCACAAATAACAGATTTCCATGCCTAAATCTGACTAAAAGCAGGTGTACCTCCAGTGGTTTCTGTGCAGCTACATCTGCTCACACTCCAGGGCAAATGCCAAACTATTTATTGCTACTTAAAATTTATTGCATTTTTAGTTCTCCATCCCAAACCCGCTTTTGTTCAAAAATTCCTTTTAAATCCTTCTATGCTGACTGGATAAATCAAATTTGACAACTAAAATGTTCAGAACCTCAGAGTTTCCACCTGAGGATCTCCAAATAGTTTTGGAGCTTAGATGCACGTAATTATGCCCATACCTCTTCCAAAAAAGGAAAAAAAAAAAAAAAAAAAAGAAAAGCATCCTTTTTAATTCTTTTTTCAGAGATGAAAAACTTGAGTCCTGGGAGCCCAGAACAGCCCACTAGGAAGCTGTTTGCCCCAAAGACTGCTTATCCAGTAAATCAGATGCAGGGCTGGGAAGGGAAGCCGGGAGTTTCAGCAGCTCTCAGTCCTCTTGTTCTCACCACTTCATCAAATAACAGGCACAGCTATGTGATCATGCAGTTGTCAGTGTTTTCCCTCAAGGGAGCTGGACAGAAGATGCTGAAAGCATTTGATCTACATGGTATTAAATGCCAGCACTGAACATTATTGTTCAATGATGAAAATTCAGACATAAATAACTGGCTTGTTTTGAATAAGTAAAAGGATGTCTGTGTTTGCAGGAAACTCGCAAGAGGGAGTGAAGAACCAGGGTGCTCCTTTTCTTTCATTATTCCTCTTTTTATTTCTTTTGTAGCTGTGTCTGGAAATAAACTATCAGACAGAAGAGCTGCTCCTGCTGCTGCTGTGGCAGATGGCAAGCAGAGCTCAAGACCGAGGCTTTGCTTCGGCCGGGCTGCGTGGGGAATTCTGCTGCGGGAGGAAACAAGGCAAAATGTGCAGGCTGCTGTCTGCATTCAGATAAAGCACTGTCTGTTGCTAGCAGCACAAGTTGTTCTGAAAACAAGAGTCAATCATCTGTAGCCTTATTTCTGTACATTTCCTGCAGGGGTCTCATGAAATAAATGAGAATAAATGTAAGGGCGAGAGTTCTTATTAGGAGCAGCCTCGTCAGCATCACCCAGCCAAGCATTTACGTCATCAGCATGCTAATTTAATCAGACCTGAGCAGTGATGCTATAAATGGATTACCATCCCAGCTAGTGTGGTTACCGAGGTAACTCAGCCCTTTGTGCCACAGATACAATCGGCTTAATGATAATAAAAACCTCAGCACAAATGAAACAGAAGGAAAAGCCTGACAGGGCTGACGCATACACGACCCTTTCTCTCCTCTTCCCCCTCCCTTTCCCAACCTCAGCCGCTTACTGCAATAAAATTAAGTGCTGCTGTGATCTGTATGCACAGCATTCCCATAGGGAACATGCAAGTAAATAGAACCCGCGGAAATAATTAATACAGGCCAACAACTAATGCCGTCAGCACTACTTAGTCATTCCACCAACCCTGAATGGGAGAGGGACACATAGACAGAAACGCTACACGGGCACATGCCAAAGAGCCTGCAAAGGACTTCAAACAAGTAGTTGCTCACCACTATGCAGCGTAATTTTACCAGCTGAGTGCTTGGGCCAAGAGCTGACTGCAACAGTGAGTTTAGTCTCTGCCTACCCCTGCCAGGAGGGGGGCATTTCCACAGCTCATTTGAAACTGGAGGTGACACAAGAATGAGCAGCCCAAAGGCCAGGGAGCAATTCAACTGCAAGGTCAGAAACCCAGATGTGGAAGTGACTTGGTCCTTTGGAGGGATGGCTGAAATGGGGCTCTGGGCTTTCCTGCAGTCAGACAGCTCTGCAAAACCAGCAGCCTACTCACCTACCAGCTTAGCCTTGGAAAGCAAATAGCCTGCAAAGCAATAGTCTCAACAGGCTGAAAGGCAGTGATATCCCTACCTTAAAATGGACAGAAGATGATACTCTTCAGCTCCTCTAACTATGCCCCGTTGAAAACAGAGCTCCGTATGGATGCTGAATGCCACACATTTTCCTACTTGGATGCCAAAGACCAAATTTTGCATAGCTTTTAAGATTTAGTTTTCTTTTCCTCCTTCCCAAAATCTCAGCAATTATGAGCTCAAACACGAACATCTAATCTCTCAGCTGCCAGAGCAGCTCAGGCATTTCACCTGCCCTTACTGCAAGTCACCATCTCCTCAGCTACCAATGCTTCATCTGAAAACACCAAACACCACAACCGGATCAGAAGGAGGAGTTCATACTGCAACCTCAGGCTCATCAGGCTCCTAGTGGGTATTGCTTGATCGTATGGGATTAGCATGAGACCAATAACTTTTGATGGATTCACCAGGAGTGCAATGAATTCTGCATTGCCTGTCACATAAACACAGGCATCAATCCTGTTGCTTTGTAAATGCCAAAACACAGCTCACAGAACCTTTAGAAAAAATCCACAGAGACTTCCCAATGTTTACAACTGGACATGTACAGAAACAGCTCTGCCTTTCCTTTCACAACATTTGTATGCTTTTGGTGGGATTGTCTGAGGGCAGCTTGTTCCAGCTATGGGAGACCACCTCAGCAAGGCAACCCAGTACTTTTTCACTGAGCAGAGGTACTCAAGTGTTTGGACCCAAAACAAGCATTAGTGAGATCAGCTCTTCCAGAAAAGAAAATCTTTTCTGAAGTGGCAGAACACCAGCGAAGCCAAAGCTGCTTCTATGCACTTTTGCATGTCCCTGCAATGAGTAATAATAGCAGATTTGTCTATAGACTAGACACATTCAGGCTCATCTCTTGAGAAATCTCACTAAATACTTTCTCACTCCTCCACCACACAGAAAAGCACCAATCCTCCCGGGAAATTTATTACATACTTCTAGAAAAATAGTTAGAGTTCCTTTAGGAGCCCTTTTAGATCAGATTACAGGAGTACACTCTTCCCTGGAAGGGAGAGAATCCTATGCAAATGATACCAATTATGAAAAGTTACACTCTTGGTTGGAAACACCCAACGGGCTGAAAGTAGAGTTGTGTGTCCTGATCTAACCATGTCCTCATGGCAGCCAGGCAGGTGAGCCGCAAATAACCCCAGGAAAGAAGGTGGGGGTGATAAAAATCAATTCTCAAACTAAAAGGCAGACGGCAGAGCGCCAGAACATACAGCTCTGGAAATGGCGCGACTGTTGATGTGAAAAGGAAGCCATCACCTTTGCTTCAATTTAAAAGTCATCATGACAGCTTGAGAGATTGTAACATTTAAGCGACACAGTGACAGCTTGATCCAGTCCAACAATCACAATTCACAGACGTGCTTTAAACACAAACCCTGCTTCTCTGGGTGCAAAACTGCTTCTTGCTTAGGAAAGGCAAATAGCAGGAGAGATGTAACATTAGAAATATTCCTCCAGGGTGGCCACTCAGCTAGTTATTCTGCATATACTCTGCTTGTGAGACTGGACAGGACCTCTCTCCATCCTTGTGGCACAGAAACAATATGAGCAAAGACCAGTGGATGGAAAGAAAAGGAGAAGAACTGGCATCAATGTTGAGTGTTCCATTAACTTCAAGGGGAGCTACAGGTGTACAGCACTTCAGAGAAAGCCCTTAAATATCTTCACTGCCACAATCAAACAAAAACTGAACCATGCCGCCTCCGTTTTTACCTTTGGAACTTGGTCCTCCTGCCAGCCAGGTGGGCCCTGAGGTCCACACAGCAATGCACGGCAATGCTGAACAGCCCCATCCAACTGCCCATGTACCAGCCACATTAAAAAGATAATTAGGTGTTTATTAAACTTTACACTACACTTCTAACCTCCTTATAGCTAGGCGCTTGTTCTCTTGGCCATGAAGTCATACCTAACGGTATGCTGGGCCTAATAATGGCTCTTTTGAGGGAGGTTTTTTTTTGCCTGCCCAATATCCTGCTCCCACAATTTAGTGCTGTGGAACAATGCCACAGTAACAACCCCAAGCACCATTGTCTTCCTCAGCAGATGCAGACCAGCCAGTGCCGGCATTTCTTTCTCTAAGGTGGCTCCATTTAGGTCCCTACAGCACATATGTGAGGGCGTGCTCTGAGCCTCTCTGGAGAAGACTTCTCAACATAGTAAGATTTCTGGCCATTTGCAAGTGGGTGCTAATCTGAGTGCCAGTTAAATCAACAACCAAAAAAGGAAATACTGGAGAATTTGCTCATGAAAAAAGAGTCAATAAGCCAAATATTTATTTCACCCCTTACAACTAATGCTAAAGCAGTACTGTGTTCCTCTTCCTGCTGCCCAAAGGCCTTGTCATCCACAGGCAACATCACAAGCATGATTTTGTTGTTGTCATTAGTAACATGACTTTTTCAGTGACCTACAAAGGTAGAGCAACACAATACACACTTGCCAATGGTCATCACTCAACATGTAATCTAATGCCTTTACAAAACAAGTCTGCTCTCTGTAACCACACTTTTCAATGTTTCAGGTTGTCTCAAACCCAAATAAATAAAAAGGTAATACATTTTCACCACCGTTGAGCTTCCTAAATACACATTACATGCTTAAGAAACATTAAGACAGTGACCATCCTGAACAGAGAAACTAGGGGCTACAGAACTCACTGCCTTTGGAACATCTGCTCTGATTTGCAAATCCCTTGGATTGCAAAGGAAGTCAGAAAACGAAACCTTTGGTAATTTCCAAGCCTTTATGGACGGATCAGTAGCAGCACACAGAATTATTCTTGGAGAGAAAGCAGGGCATCCTTAGCTGTTCTCTGTGCACAAAGGAAGGCAGTGATTGTAAGGCAGCTGGGGACTTGCAAGTCCCAGACGTGCTGGGGGAAACTATGTGCTGCCCCTGCCTGAGCACATCTGAGACTTCAGCTCCCTCAGGGAATGGGAGCTAGCCAGAGGCACCCCTCTGATGATGTAGCATGGCCTCACTTTATTTAGGCAAATCTTACAGGTAGAAAAAGACCTCAGGAGTTTTTTCAGTACAGTCCTCCTTCTTAAGCTAGGACCAACACTGCCTAAACTGTTCTTGACAGATGTTTGCACAACCTGGCCCAAAGCCTCTCCAGTAATCAAGGACCTACCATTTATCTGTGACATCTTTTTCTGGAGTTACCTATCCCTCCTATAGCAATTTTATCTTAATGGCTAATCTAAATCTCTTCAGCTGGATTTTAAGTCCCAGACATTGCACTTTCTAATATAGATGTGCAGAACCATATATTCCCCTTTTTTTTGCAGCTGGAGGTAGACAGACCCTGCACAATTAGGAGGCAAGAAAACCCACAGGGAAAAGGTTATTTACATAAACAGGATCACAATATGCATGTGTTTATATATTTATTAGTTACAAGAAAAAAATTCACAGTCCCTTTTCTTTCCTAATTAAAACACCCAGTTTGCCCCGCTGCACAATTGCTAAGCAGATTTAAAATGAGGACTTCTGTAGCTATTTTATGGCTAATCAAATGAGTAAATATAGTGATCTGCTCCAATTCCCATTCTGATTACACAGTGTAGCTATTTAATTCCCTCAGTAAGATCCTTGCACCCAAAAAGAATAGTTTAACGAGCTTCAGAGCAGAATGTTAGGCTCAATTTCTCTAAAGGGTAATAGAGTGGGAGTGTCTGTATAATTAGCTTTGTTGGGCTCCTCCCTCACTTTACAATACTTTCTATACAGAGCTTTCACTGTCTCTACAGGTCCCCATGTTAAAGCAGCAAAATAATGCAGAGCACATTAAATTCATACTGGTTGTGCAGAGGAGTTTCGGAAGACACAAAAAGCTGAAGAAATTCTAGTTATTTCAGCCCCAAAGGGCCCAAGTTTTAAATTGCTTTAGCAATAAAAGCACACATGTACATATCTTATTCATCTATAATGTAATGGACTCTTAGACATTTAAGATTAGACAGACTACTAACACACTGATCAAATCATAGTATAAATCACTGAAGTAAACTCTACATTTTCTTCTCTGCATAGAACTTGGGATTAAATTAACAGCACATAATCTATAATGTGAAACATTATCTAACACATTTGGAAATGTGTTGAATTCCCTTACAGAAAATAAAAGTATTTGATATACGGATTTTTCACTGTAAGAAACATTTTTTTCACATAAGCCAGCAAAATCATAATATTTTGTGCTTGCAGAAGAATTTTCAGCTGAAGGTATGAAAATCCTTTCTGAGGTCAGACTGCCAGGTGGGATATGTGATTATTACCATCTCTGTCTTACAGATAGGAAACTTAATGCTAGAACACTTCAAAATATTACTGAAAATACAGGGACATGTCAGGGAGAGGAAAGGGAAAACATTAGATCCCATCTGGTTCCAAAGCACTGTGGCTGCATCAGACCTCTTCCAAATCAGTCATCTTGTGTATCTCCTATCACTTTGTATTTGCAAGCATCAAAGTGACTATGGATTCTGTCTTTGGAAACTATCATACAAAAACAGTGGCCAAGAGGTCAAAAACTAGCTAAATTGTGCAATTCTGCAACAACTGAAAAAACAGGGCACTAGGGAAGTTACTCTGAAAATAAAGTCCCACAGCCAAATCACAAGCTTCACTTCTAATGAATAAAATCCATTACTTCAGAGTAAGTCAACAGGAAATAACAAAGAAACTAAGACAGGTCCAGGAGCCACTTCCATTTTTTGGCATTGAAACTCACCGGCTTGCAATGAGACAGAAATACATGATCAGAAACAAATGGATACTGCACTGTACTGCACTCCTTTGCTATGGGATGCTTTACATTCCAGAGATTTATATGAGTTCATAAAGCAATTGGATCATCTGATGGAGGAAAAATCCCTGACTATTATGGAAGACATCATTTTTATGAAGCCAATCTCTGTGAACACCAAATTCTTAGATAAAGGGAAATATTCTGGGGAAGTATTTATATGAATCTGTAGTACTCTTGTCTTCTTCCTTTAGTATTTACTGAGGTGGAGTGACCATCTGAGGAAGGATGGACAATCTTAGGTTCTTAATTTCAGGCCTATCTTCACCAACACTTGCTAGAAAGATACTGAAAAGGCAAGGCTTACATTCCAGTTCCTGATCCAAGCAGGTTTTTGTTGTTTTGTTCAGTTTTGTGGTTGGGTTGTTTTTTTGTTTTGCTTGGTTTTGTTTGGTGATGGGTTTTTTTGGTTTTTTTTTTTTTTTGTTTTGTTTGTTTGGTTTTTTTTTTTGGGGGGTGGGGGTATTGTTGTTGTTGGGTTTTTTGGGGTTTTTTTTGTGTTGTTTTGGGAGTTTTTCCTAGAAACCAGGCTTATTCTACTTCTGCCTATAAAAAAACCCAAACAGGAGTGACCAACACTACAATGATAGGAGCTGGGACAAAAGATACTTGACTGAGTACAAAATGTGACTTCCCCCCAAGCTCAACTGCAAGAATACAAGGTCCTACGTTAAAAAAGCATTTATCTGAGTCTAGGAAGCAGGATACCAGTGCTTTCATCAAACAAGGCAAGCTAGAGCTGGTTTACAACAGCCAGTATTTAAGATACTCAAGAAAACTTGGCAGCTAAATAAGATATTAAAAATTCCTCATTTCATTCTTCCAACAGAGTGAAAGTGCTGCTTCTTCTGCATGTGAGAAGAACTACTACTGGAGGACCAGCCAACAGCATGTGATAGAGCTAGCGCTGGATACGCTGGCACAGTGTGTATCCAACGGAGATGGCAATCTGAGCATGAGGTCTTACTGCTTCCCTTATACCATGCTCCATTTACCTGCAGGAAAAGTACTCAGCTGCTATTGGGCACAATGTCCCACTTGGGTTCAAGCATTTCTGCAGAACAAGAGGATCTCCTTCACATTTCCTTGAGTTATGAGCTTACAGCTCCTCGGAGGTGCATTAGCTGATTGAGGGATCTGATTTGGATGTATATGGCATTTTTTAGCTGCTCAAGTGAAAAGGCAACTTGAAAAGGGCAAACAGTACATTGGCAAGTAATCCAAAGACAAGCAGACACCTGCTTTGGTGTTGGCTGTGCTAGCTTGGTCACACAGAAAAGTGAAACAGCTGAGCAAATTTGTAGTGCTCACCATAAGCCTTGAAGAGAGACAATTTTTCCCAGTCCACCCAGGCTGCAGCCACAGAAGAGTGGAAGAAAGCCACAGAGGTCCAGTAGCAAATACTACAGGTCACAAATAGCACAACATGACCTACACATCCTCACTACACCAGGTACTGAATACTCATCCAAACACCTTACATTGTGCAGGGAAGCAAAGAAATGGATTTATCCCTATTCAACAGAAGTGGTGCAGCCCAGAGAAACCAGATGGCTCAGCCAAGATTACAAAACAGCAGTCAAGAGGTCTGGGAGTCTCAGGGACACATTTACAACACAGGTATGAGAACCCACCTCAGGTTCAGGGTGGGACTACACTAAAAGAAAGACCAGATCAGTGATAGATGCTTCAGACTGAGTATTTATTTCCTTCCCCCTTTTTCAGTATAGCCTTACTATCTTTAGTAAGCTTAGAGGCACAATTACAAAAGCTAATGCCAAACAGTCAAACCTGACCTTTCTGAGGGCCAAAGCCACAAATTCCTACCTGGCAAAGCTCTGATGGATGTATCTGAGAGTCCCATAAAGTGCAGCAAGGAAAGCCCCTTCAGGGTTCAAGCTGCCTTTTTACAAGAGACATTTTTAGTCTATAATTTTATCTCTTCCATCTTTCCAAGTTGCTTGAAATTAAAATAAACACGGACAAGGGCCTAGGATTTTATCTGTCACATATTGTTATCATTAAACACACTCAAAACAAGTGGGTTTAGTTCAAATAAAACTGTCTCTTCCTTCTCCCTTTCTCAGCTCAACAAACATAAAATAGGAAACTGCACTGCAATACATTCAAAAGCAATACACGTTACACCATGAGTAGATGATCCATCTGGCAGGCTGACACAGTAATAAGTTTGCTTAATTGTCAGGTCAGGCATATTACAGACCCAGTCTGTCAGTCCTTTTATTACAGCTTTGTACCGGGGATTTTCAACTGCTTTGTATTTTATATGTGAAGACGTGGTATGCATCCACATGGTAGTAGCACACATGCACAGACACATATATAAAGTGTCACTGAGAACAAGGAGATTAAATTAAGCAAGGAAATGCTCAAGTCAAATAGCTCTTAGCAGCTGTATACATTTCAGTCTGAAATAATCACCCAAAGAAAGCAATGAGATATTTACATTAAATTTATCTGAAACTGAACGGGTGAAAACACTTGATTATAGGGGATAATCCAGCACTGGCTCATAAGCTAAAGAGCCAGAGATCCTAAGATGTTTCTTCCATTTATATTTTCTAAGCAGTCAGCCCATTATTTCATTTTTGGCTTCACACAGTTCCTATCATGCAGCCAGTCTCCTGAGATTGTCCGTATACTCTCCTGAGAAATCACTGAGTACACTCAGCAAATGATCAAATTCATCAAACGGCTGTTTTGCCTTTAAAAACCCTGCAAAACAAAACAAACAAGAAAAAAAACACCAAACCCAACCCCTTTTTCCTCCTTTGCTTTTGTACCTTACCTCATCTACTTCTCTTCATTAATGAACTCAATACTGAAATGATTTTATTTACAGGAAGAATTTAAGGTCTTCTAAAACACAATTTGTAGGAAAGATGCCAAATTTAAATTGTATTCTCTAGACCCGCATACATTTGTGATTTTTACACGAGCACACACACACATGTTCAATATAGAAACAGCAGGTGTTCTCTAAAGTTTTATTTTCATTAGTTAGAAATGACCACATTACTCAACAGCGTCAAAGCCAAGTCTTGTCAAAGGCAAGTCTTGCCAAAAAGCTAAAAAGCCTGATGATTTCCAGTATTATATAGCTCTGCTTTGGGGTGCTGGCTCTTGCAGATACCTCCAAAAGCTAACAGTGATCTACATTTACCCTAAAGAAGCATTTAATGATTGCATCCTCTGCATGGTATCTCCACAGCTGCAAAGCACGGAGTGCTCTTGAGCACAGTAGCAGCTCTTTGTTATTGAGGCCTTATAAAACACTGTGACCTTCACCGTCACCCTGTTCAACAGCCAGATACCCCATCTTTGCACTGTGGACATTAGCCTCTGATGTGGACTCCAGTCAAAATGTTTCCAGAAAAAGATTAAACCGAGTTCAATACAGTATTTGTACTATCCCCCTCCTGAACCACACAGTGCTCAAAAAATCCCAGCTGAATAACAGGAGCTTATCCATCACTTTTTAAGACTACAAAACCAGTCCTAACTGCACAGATCTTCCATGTAATGCACAGCTGATCTTTCTGCAAACCAGCACAGTAATCAAGCCCAAAACCTTATCTTTCCACAGTTTGAAACTGCATGTGCCTCCTTGGCTTTGTGCTGGATGGAAACAGAACTGTACCTCCCATCTTCCTTGAACTCTCCATGCATCATGAGTTAACGGTTTTCAAAGAGGGAATCAAAATTGCCTGACCCCCCAGCACAACTGGAATGATTTCTGGTATGAAAGCTGGTGATTCTTCATGGCTTCCTGGGACAGCAATAGGCTCTCATCAGCTTCTTACCAATCACTCTAGTCTCTCAGCAACCCTGAGATAAACAGCAGTACAGTACAGTATGACAACATACAGAAGTCTCTGACCTGGGTTATGCTAATAACCAGGTGAAATGATTGCAACAATTTTATCTGTCTCTACACATAATGCCACAAAAACTGTACAGCCTGCTCTTCCGCTCTCTATACTTATGCACATGGAAATACTTCTTTTGAGGCAAAGGATTCATTGTAAGGCTTAGAATATTCGCTTGGGCAGGGAGGAATCAGTCTCAGGCTGCATACATTGGGAGAAATAAGTTATAACAATGGCACCAAAATTTCATTTTTCTGGCCAGGTCCACTTTTATTTGTTTTTTCTTTTTGCCTGCTTGTTTTTAAATCTGCAGCAGAAGACAGTAATACTAATTGGACAGGCACATTATTGATTTCCCAGAGAAACAGCAGTTCATTAGAGTGCTCATTTTCAGCTGCGAAGCAACATGTTACGTTTATCTTGCTGTAATATTTTTCCATTTCATCCTCTTTTACTTACTCATAGAAGTTTCCTATTCATTATTGAAACACCATATGGCGATAATATATGCTAACACAGGCACAGTGACACAGTCCACAAGCCTGCTATTGAGCAAAAGTTGACAACATAAGGCTGAGAGAATTGCAAGAGCTTCCAAGCCACAATATGTACGTCACCTAATTGCATTTCACTGTGATGCAAAGAAATCTGAGTAAAGGAAGGAACTTCCTTACAATGAAACTGTAACAGGCTGGAGCAATTTACAGTTATTTGAAGAGCTGTAACAAGTATCTATCAATTCATAGCTTTCAGATAGGGGCTGGGTGTGGGCTGGGTTTTTTTTTTAGCCGAGGCAGCTTTAACATACAGAAAGAGACAACGCATCTCAACATCACAGTCATCTCTCAGAAGATTCCAGACAGGAAGGCAAAAGGCAATCAATTTAATCTTACTTTAATGGTTAGCAGTTTTGAACTAGGAACATCTTGCAACAATCCCAAGATATGCTCAGGCTATAAATGTATCACGTTTATTTATGCAGTGCTAGCAGGGTGTAATGCAGAAACTGCATAGCCAGCTCTCATTTTTCTGTAGGGCACTAGATTCTTCCAGGCAACCCTACCTGAAATGGGTCTGGGAACAGACTTGCTCTGTCTTTGAGCTGTCCACAAAGGCTCTAGGGAGGAGTCCCCTCTTCCTGGTAGGACAGATCCTTGTAAAAACTGACCATGAAAGACAGGACACACCAGTGAATGACAGCACCATCCCAGAACATCCCCACTGTGGGTCCAAAGCCCTATTTCATAGCGAGCTGCACAGTTTCTCTGTCTCTCAGCTCCCCATCTGCAAAACAAAAGAATAAAACTTCTCCTTCCTCAGGGCATTACAAAGATAAACACATGAAAAACTACAAGTGTTCAACCAAACAGTCATCAAGTAAGTAACCACAAGAAATTTTTTAATGATGAGGCTTCCTAGCATGTTTTAGCCTTCACCATTCAAATGTATTTAGAAATTGCAACCAAAGAAGTTAGTTGCCCTCCTCTTTCAAAGAGCATAACTCAACAGCAGCTCATGCTAGCAGGATCTATGCCTGCACTTCAAAGGTCTCTGGATAGATCAGAGGCAATTCAAAAGCATACCAAGGCAACACTCTCCTTGCTGTGAGCGTAATGCACAAATAACAAAGTCATCATTCCTGCTTTGATGGAAAGGCCTGGGGAAGATGTCCAGCACAGGCCACATTGGGAACAAAGTGCAAGTGATGCACTGCCATGCAGGTGTTTCTCTAAGTTGCTGTGCTGTTCCTTTGGCTCTGAACGATTTCCTTTCTCTAAGAGGGAGAGAAACACAGCTGGTTCCTAGTGTGTACAAAAGAAAAATGCTCAACACAAAAGGAACAGAAAGCATAAAGAGCAGAGTAAAGGAAGCCTGATTTCCTATGGACTTGTATCTTGCATCTTGAGCAGACTCTGACCCTTTCTGTTCTCTGCCGTTACCTTTCCTGACCGCCCTTCCTGCTTCCCTTCTCCCCTTGTATTAGCCTTGGCATTTGTCTGTGCATGTCAGCCAAACAATCCATGTTTCATGTCAGAGATCCTGGTTACAGCACAGTCTGGAAGAGCAAAAGTTCAGGTTGCCTGCAAGACACACAGCAGGCTTAGATTTTGCTGTGCACATGTGCAGATGAGCCAGCCCATGGGCCATGGCATGAACAGCCAGCACCATGCTGCAGCTCCCTGAGAGATATGGGTCTGGGTCCCTCCTCCCCAGCCACTGAGTTTTGCACACATATACCCCTCTCCTAGAACCACTTAAAAGCAGTCACTGAAAAACCATATGTGGGGAGCAGTCAACTGCTAGACACCAATGGGCGCTGGGTGAGAAGAATGAATCAACTAAGCTCTCACTTCAAAATGCACCAGCTATTTCCTTGGTGAGCACTGTGCAAGGGAGTGGCTGCCATAACATGGGAAAATCACCACTTTGTGCCAGAGGACTAAGTTCAATTTCCATCCATATGCAGGGGGTAAAACAACTTCCCAGTTCCAGACTTCTAGGTAGATCAGAGCAATGATACAGGTCCAGGACACCACAACTTTCTGGGCCTGAGAGTTTGAATCCTCCAGGGTTTACTGTCAAGGCACCAAGAAATGTGCTGGCTGTAAATCACCAAACTGTAGCTGAGTATCAAGCAACACCTTCCCACATAAGAAAAGTAAGACTTTTTTATTTCCTCTTCTTGGATCACACACTCCAGGATAGAAGTGGATGCATTTCCCCACACCTGAGACCTCTCCAAATCCTTTTGATAGTGGACGTTCTCATGCACATTCTGCTCATCCATTCACATGCGCTACTGGAGGAGGATAAATCCATGACAGGGTTCCTATGTTCTGGCCTCAGCTTTGCAGGTGACCCATACACATCTCAAGTCACCTAATCTCCCAGTGCCTCAGTTCTTCTCTAGCCCATGAAACAGTAAGCATACTTCCGTATTTCAGAGGGCTGCTGTCACAGTGGTAAAGCTAATGCTGCTGAAGCACTCAGATGCATCGACCCGTGCAAGGATGCAAGTAGAGTCTGCGTCTCAATGAAACACAAGTCTCTGCCCTAGAGGTGGCTGCTTGTTGGTGGCTGGACACATGGACAGTTTGTGAAGTGCGCTGGGTCCCTTTGAGATGAGTGCCAAACCACAGACAGTGCCAAAGAACAAGGATGGGGAAATGATGACAGGCTTCCTGAAATAATGGTTTACAGCAGTTTGGTCCCATTGCAGGGAAAAAGATGGAAAACAAAACATAACAGTAGGTAGAAGGCCTTGAACAGCTTTAGTGAGAAAGAGCCCTGTTCTCAACCAGTCACAACAAAATAATTACAAGCTCAGAATGAAAAAAAGACCAAATTGTGAGGTACTATCTATTTGCTTTTTATCACTGTTCCCAAAGTAAATGTTTATCTTTATCCATACACAAATTTGAGATGCCTGCAGAGATTTTAAAGCCCAACATATCCTGCACTAGTCATCATCTCAAACTGTAGCCAAGCACGTAGGCAGAAAACCCAAATGAATGCAAAAATGAGAAAGGGGAATGGGGAAAAGTAAACCTTACTGAGATTTCTGTGAACTTGATTATATATCAGAAAAAAGTGACAGCAGGAGTAGTGCTGCTTTTGTTTCACTCTGATGATAATACAAGAGGAAGAAATAATACCCTGCAAAGGTCACTCTTATCCTGTTCATCTGTGACAAGCTGATAATCTGGGATCTCAGAAAACTTTCTTTAAAAATCTTCATGGACATGCTCTTATCAAAAGGATTAAGATTTAATACATACCAGCAGATGCAACCAATTCAAGCATCTGCTAATCAGAGCAGTGTCAGTCTGCCACACACACTGGCTGGGGCTGATGCACGCAAGAAAGTTTCCCCTTGTAGAGAAATCCACACATACATGAAATTATGTTGGTTATGCCTCCCAATTCACATGTATGTGGCTGAACATCTCTGCCCTGTGCACGTTCCTCAACCAGCAGGGATGGTGTGACAGATGTGTGCTGCTCACAGCCAGCATGCCCGCAGTGGCACTCCTAGAAAGCTTCAACCTTGCAACCTTCTTAAACACCATCCCCGCAGGATGGGTACGTCACTCTGACTTTGGAGAGGAGAACCACAGGAGGAAGTGTTTCCTGGACATTGAGGCTTTGCTTCTCGAGTGCTGGGAGTAAGCCACTGAAATTGCTCCAGATGGGATGCTTCCTTTTCTACTTTAAGTAATCCACCTGGATTTTCCAAACAGCACAAAGCCAGAGTACTGCAGCCAGAAGTGGGAGCACAGATCTCAGAGGTAACCACAACTTTAAAACAGCCTGTGCAACTCCTGATATCTGTGACTACGGTAAAACTGTCACAGCCTGCTGAGAACAGCCCTCACCACCAGCCTTGTGGGGAGCCTGCATGCTGCTACAAGTGTTGGAGCTCATCAGCTTGGGCGCACCTCTGAGACACTGTTGATCCTCTGTGTCCACGTGAGCCATCCAAGTCAGTGAGGATATGGTGGCAACTCACAGCCTGCATGAAAAGCACTGTGTAGGGCATGTAGCTCTGGTGCAGCAGGATGGTCCTACTAAAAGGTCATCACCACTTTATGATGGATGGGGGATGTTTTCTTGTTTCAGCAGATAGGCTTACTCTCAATGAGCCTTTCTGCCCCACAACCAAAGAAATTAAAAAGTCCACAAAACCCAAAATGCTAAGACATTAAGTGAACAAATACAGAGAGCCCCTTGCCATTGGGAAAGTGCTGCCTGGCTACCATGCTGTGCTGCTGGACTCAGAAGCCTCTTTGGCAAAGCTGCACAGATGTCCACAGATTAAATGTGCTCAGACCATCAGAAAGAGGAATGGGCTTTCTTATTTACTTCAAGTATCTCTGAAGACAGCAGAAGCTAAGCTATCAATTTCAGCCCAAATTTCATTAAAAAAGACTCAGCACCATTCTGAACGCTAGAAACAGTCAAATTCCACTGAGGCCCATAACTAAGGAACCACAAACTCTTAAACACTACAGGAGTGAGGAATTAATTCAGAACCCACTGATCTTAACCTGCTTGTACCCCTAAACATTCTTTCTTAAAAGAAAGAAAAACAATCCCAACGAAGAAACAGGATGCTAGCAAATGTTGGAACAAGTCCACAGGAGGGCCACGAAGATGATCAGGGGACTGGAGCATCTCCCATACGAAGGGAGGCTGAGAAAGCTGGGGCTGTTCAGCCTGGAGAAGAGAAGGCTGCTTGGAGACCTCATAGCAGCCTTTCAGTATCGGAAGGGGGCCTATAGGGATGCTGGCACGGGGCTGTTTCGCGGCCAGCCCCACGCACACCGCAGTCCGCTCTTTGCCCGGCACCTCCGACAA
>JBCJKH010050645.1:43523-55593 GCA_039877255.1 Loriculus beryllinus | reverse complement strand
TGAGGCACTGGAATGGGTTGCCCAAGGAAGTTGTGAATGCTCCATCCCTGGCAGTGTTCAAGGCCAGGTTGGACAAATCCTTGGGTGGCAGAGTTTAGTGTGAGGTGTCCCTGCCTATGGCTGGGGGGCTGGAACTGGATGATCTTAAGGTCCTTCCAACCCTAACTATTCTATGATTCTATGACTGTGCTTGAAAAATCCTTTTGGTGCATATCAACCTAAGAAACGAGGCTCAGGAATAAAAGGAACTAGAAAACCGTACTTTGAGCCCGGACTAGTAAATCTGCATGGATTGTTTTGAACACAGATTCAGCAGTCTGCTTTTTGCAGAGCCCATATGTCAGTTCCACAGCCCAGACCAAAAGCACTCATAAAGCTCTTTTTCAATGTTAGAGGAATGCACTGCTCTTTGCCAAGCAAGAAGCCTTATTCACGGTTGAAGATACAGCTATGTGTAAACAAAGATAAAACACCTGAACTCTTAGCCATGCATTCCTGATGCACCTATAAGTGAGGCACTATAATTAGGAATGCACATGGAAGAGCACCCCTAGGGGTCTTCAGCCCTCAACATTTTGCCTTGTTTCTTGTTTGCCATCCCACAGCTGAAACTGTTCAATCATGTCCCACCACTCTGCAAGAAAATTTGTCCATTGCCTTTTCACTGCTTTTGTTATCCTCAACTTGTTGTCAAATGAAGTGATGGAATAACAACCAACACTGTCAAACAGTTAAATACTTCTTAAATTCCAGTCATTAAAAGACATTATTTCCCAGTATGTTTGGAATTTAATGAAAATATATCACTTTTTAAAATTTAATTTTCGTTACTTCTTCATCGTTCTGCAGCTCACATTGAGAATGAGCTTCTTTTCCTTGAAAATATTGCTGACTTAGGCTGAGTGTTGCAGAGTAGCAAATGCCTAGTACTGGGGGTAATGATACAGAGGCAAGGACATAGGTGTGAATCCCTAGGTACCTCACCTAACTTTGCCTTCATTTTCCCCACCTGTTAGATAAAAGATAAGATTTATTTCTCTTTTTCATTATTTGTACAACCACATTACCTAAAGGCCTCCAATACAGACCAAGTTTCCAAGTTCCCAGATGCCATACATGGGTAGTAAGAGGCAAATTACACTGAAGAGGTTGCCAAGCTACAAGGACAGAAGAGATTTTGAGAGGAAGCACAGTAGAAATGCCAGATTCAAAGTCATTCAGCACAGTGGTGGTAGTTGGGAATGAAACAGGTCTCCCATGTGCCAGCCCAGCCCAGCCCAGTCCCCTCTGGATCAAGCTGCCTCTGAGAGCTGTACCCAAGCAGATTTGATCTTGACCATCAAATCATGGGCTTTTTGCTTCTTAAATACTCCATAAATTTGGGCCACCCACTATTTGCTTTTTAAAAAAAGATCAATTACCCTTGGACCAGGTGCATCTTGTACACCTCCCACAAAGTCCTGGTACACCTGGCACACTCCCACAAAGTCCTATTTTACCGAACAGACAATCTGCAGTGAAAAAAAAACCCTAAGTTTTTGTATGCTGCTATTTCCAGTATTTTATTTTCACAGCCTCTTCTGGAAGCCCCCTCTCCAGAGTCATAAAGTTTCCTTGTTTTTCAAAAAAGTGCAACCATTTATCTCATTGGGTGAAATTTTGATGTTTTTTTAATTTTTCTCCTCTTTTTTTTTTTTTTTGGTTAAGACCTTGCTGCATTCATCTCTTAAGCAAGGATTTAAGCAGAATGGGTACAAATTTAGGAAAATACCCTTTAATAGAGGAGCCAGATAACCACAGCATTCACCAATCCCCCTAGTTGGAGTTCACCTTGCTCCCATCCATGGAAATTAAGCACCCAAATGCCTTCTCTATACAATCTCCTTTTATTAGTGAAAGGCATAGTGCGTTCCCTGCCTCTGAACTTTCCATGAGTTCAAGATCAGGCAACGTTTGGTACTTCCTAAAACTTCAGCTACTGCTGAATTTCTTTAATTCAGTCTCCCCTACATCACCTCACATGACAGAACGCATCTTAGATGCTGTTGTGTTGCAGTAAAAGATGATTTAATTTTGTAATTTTCTGCTGGTTTTGATCGGTGCAATTTTGAAAGAAAAACACCTAGCATCTTAATCACTTGTGACTTCTATGATTTAGTCAAAGAGACTTTCACTTGCAAGTCATGGGCTCAGCCCAGGGCTGAGGTGATGGTGATGAAAGTTGCTTCTGACCCACATGTTGCTGATAGTGAACATGAAGTAAACTACCAATGCCTAGAGAATGTCTGCTCAGGGTACTCTCAACAACTGCCCCAAGACAGAGACAAGAACTAACCAGGAATGAAGCCTGAGAGAATTTTCACTTTGAGGTTCAGCAACATTGGAGTTGACTCATATTGGGGTACCACATTCCCAGAAGGAGCTCCTCTTACCAAAGCTGCAGCTATGAGGAGGAAAGATCTGTTCTGCTTCGTAATGGATCTATGTTGCAAAACTGCTTTTCAAAGTCATCACTTCAGAGGAGAGGGAAACAGCTCTGCAGGACAACTTCCTACCACCTCTGCCCAGGCAATGAGAAGCAGCTAGCAGGACTTTGATGCTCTCTCTACCTTCATTTTCCAGCTCAGCTGACTTGAGTTAGGCGGAACCACTGAGTGCAAGGAGGGTGCTGCTGACCACAGGTGTCAAAACTCTCTCCCTTCCCTCTATTAATGGTGGTCATTTTTTACTTCATTACATTGTCCCTGTCACCTGTCTGGCACATAGAAAAATATTACCAGAATGATGCCCAGGTAAGCAATGCATGGATGGTGCAAATTCATACTCATCTATGTCCTCAACAGCAGGTCTGCTGGCCAAGGGGAATTGTCTGGGGTTGACACTGGCACACCCATTCTGGGAAGTATTCTTCTCAAACATTCCTCAGAGGGTACAAATCTCTGTGCTTCAAAGGCACCTCCTGGTGCAGTGTGCCTCATTGCAATCCTGAATACCAAGGATCAAAAGAGCTTCCTTCTCTGTGAATTTATGCCAGTGTGTAGGGTATGTTAGATAAACTGCTTGCCATTATCCTGCTATCACTCCCACTTCAGTGAAAGAGGACTATGTTACAGTTTAGTTTATGTTGCTTTAAAACTATCTTGAAGATAATATATAAAAAAGAAACCTAACAATAAAATTTTTCTTATTGCAGAGTAGGAGTACCCCCAAGGGCAAGGTATACCTATAAAATTATTATAATGCTTTAACTGCATAAGCACAACTGGAAACATCTTTCTGAAAACAAGTCATAACTCTATTTTTCTATCTGCAGCCATTATCCTGATAAATTCGGGAAGGTCATCTAAGGTGTAATCCAATAAACGTGCTGATGTTCAGAGTAAGTACCTCACAATTTGCAGCCTAATCTATTATCCTACTATAAGAACATCAAATGACTCACCAGTTTTAATACTTAGTACATATCAAACAAAGGAAAATATCAAAGCTTTACATTCTAGTTCCACCTTTCAAGGACTTGAGTAGTCTTTAATTACAGCAGATGATACTTCAACTCCAGCATTTTCTTTCTCTAACAGCTATACTTAGAAGTTGCTGTAGCTGTACTTTTTACAGGACATCATTACATTAACCCATAAATCCTGAAAAGTCTGATAAACTGAACAAAGAAAGTAGGGATTTTAGTAGAAAATCTCAGAAATGAAATTCAGCTTCTTCTGCCCACTGGATTGTAGACAGTGATTGCAATGCACCAAGGAGCAACAGCATCACTCCTGGATAGGAGGACAAGTCTTCAGTGCCCCCACTTGAACTGTGGGCAAGAAGCCATGCGAACAAGCATGTGCACTGAGCAGTACACATCATCTTGAAGGCTGACAAACTTAAGCAGTGAGATCAAGTCCAAAACCTGGTCTATGCCTTCCAATCCTCCAGAAAATGAAGCACACCTGCAGAACTTTCTATTTGAACACTATGGTGTTGTGGTTTGTTTTTTTTTTGTTTGTTTTGTTTTGGTTTTTCTTTTTAATATTATAGGTACAAAATAAAAGTTAAAAAACCAACCTGTTCACAGAATATCTGATCCCAAAGGAAGAAGCATCAGAAGACAGTCAGCAGTACTATCCTCAAACTGCAAACGCTCAGCTAAGTGGTTACAGAAGGTTACAGAAGGTTACAGAAGTTACATGCTGGAGCTGACCTCTAGCATTGCCAAAGAAAATGGTAAGTAAAAATCTCTTCCAGTGTTTTGACACTCTAAAGCCTTCCTCAGTAACAGTATGTATTCTTATGTGTCTGGCCCACCCAAACAAAATGAACATGGATTATTTGGACATTGTGCCTGAGCACTACCACT
This sequence comes from Loriculus beryllinus, assembly GCA_039877255.1. Taxonomy (NCBI): domain Eukaryota; kingdom Metazoa; phylum Chordata; class Aves; order Psittaciformes; family Psittacidae; genus Loriculus; species Loriculus beryllinus. Next base: position 51,239 of record JBCJKH010050645.1, on the reverse strand, counting down.
GTTACAACTGTCTCATTTATCGAAAAAACAAAAACCCACCGGGAAAAGGACTAAATTGTATCTGGTTTAGGCTGTTGCTCTTTTTGACTGGCTGACCCAGATCAGACTGTTCTTCAAGGACAAGTCTGTAAGTTTATGCAAGAACTGTGCACATGCTGCTGGGATAAAAGAAGAGTTTATCAAGAGGTCCCTGCAGAAGGGATGGAAACCACACAGGCCACCATACCAGAGTCTCTGTGTGCAGATGGAAGCTTTCAAAAATGCACAAACATGATTTAACTTTGCTTTTGCTAAGCTCACAGGCTTAAACAGAGCAAATCTAAACAAACTAAAAGCTACTTTTACTCTGCTCCAAAGGTACTGGTTCTCAAATGCTTAAAAGAAATGCAACAATGAAAAGAACCAAAAACCTCTCTAACCAAAGAGAAGGCCTGTTTTGGTAATGCGTGTGACCGCATCACTCAGCTACCCCTTTGGTACTTTTGATTTCTGAGCTTTTATTCAAGGCTGACATTGGTAAGACAAACACAACGTACACATAGCTGCACACATACCTACAGGCTCATATACAAGCAAGAAATGAGGCCAGTCCTGAGATTAGGAAGCAAAGGCAGGGTACAACTGGGCACAAGTACATCTGGGATGATTTTACAAGATCTCAAGAACTGCCCTTTTTATAGTGCCACTGGAGTGTCATACTTCCTCTGATAAATAGATCACATCTCACCAGAACTTAAATAGCTCCACTTAAGCACTACCTAGATAAGTGACAAAAACTAGCTGAGCTGCTGTCACCCCTGCAGTCCTTGTCTAGACACAGCAGAGTAAGTGCGAATTCCAGTCTGCCTTGCTGGGCTACAGCCACCCTGACAGTTGAGCTACGATCCAAGCCACTTCATCGCCACTGATTAGATGACAAAAACAAAAGAAAACAACTTCAGACATGGATATCTGGGTCTTGCTGGCAGTGTGACACATCAAAAGTTAACAAAACAGAAAAACAACAAGGGAAGAAAAGCCTAACAGTACTTGTGAACTGAGCAGGTTTTAATTCACAAGCTATTGTTGGTGGAAAGTCAAGGCAAATGAAATACCATTTTTTGCAAGTATTTTCCTAACAATCTCCATGGCAATCGAGCAATGAGGATCAGAGGCCCTTCGCTCAGCTTTAGAGCCAGTGCCCCCTTCAGAGTGACTGCGCCCTTCTCTCCACTGACAGCCACATCTGGATGCTATCATGAGGAACTGGCATGCCTGCTTGCAACAAATACCAAGCAGTTAACAAATTGACTTCAGCAGTCAATGCTGGCCACTTTCCCACTCTCTGTTTACACAATGTGCCACTAACCTGTTGAGTCCGAGGTTTGTAAGGAGAGCTGCTCTCTAGGTCAGCCAGGATGCTTGTTAGAGAGTCGATTTCTGCATCTAAACTGGACCGTCTCTCCTCAAGTGTCTTGCCACCAGGATTCATCTGAAAGAAGAAAGGAGAGTTCCAGTTATTTAAACCACTTGGACTGCCACTTGGTTTCGTACTGTCCCTAATAGAGCTTCTACTATGCCCAGCAATAAATAACTCTCAGGTTGCAGGGAGAAACATGCTGAAATGCTGTAGCCGTCCCCCAGAGCCAGCCGCTAGCCTCAATCTAACAAGGATTTAGGCTACTTTGGGTTTTTTCTTAATGTTATTCCCACAACAGTCCTATTGCATTAAATTGACTTGGAAGATTATGCAACTCAGTGTGCAATCTGCTGCCAAGGTGAAGAGGCAGGACAGTCTCCACTCTCCACATTTTAACAAGATGCCTGGCTGGGCAGCCAAAGATGGGAACAGGCTTGAAGCACCTGGATTCTGAGAGCATCTCTTCTGCCATGTCCCCATCCCAGGCTAAGCCAAAACAGCAGAGCTGCAAGTCACAGTGGCCAGCAACTGGCCAATTACACCTATTATTATTTCATATCAATTTGTGGTGGCTGTACCTGTATGATTCAAAACTTCTTCACAGTTTTCATCTAAAAAATGAGTTCCTCCAAGGAGGATTGAAAAAGTTCGATTAATTTCTAGCAGATTCAAGGTGAGGGGCATAATTTGTGATAAGCAATCACAAAGTAACGTAAATAAGGTCCTTGTGAAAAAGGCTATTAGACAGGAAAGCTCATGCTCAGAACAAATATGAACATACAGGCAGGACCCTTTCTGATTGAAAACATCTTGCTTTCTCTCTGTTTACAAAACAGTGTAGCCCCACTTGTGCCCAAGATAGGGGTGCTCTCTTGGAAGGGAAAACCAAAGTTCTTGGGACAAGTGAAATACTACAGACTGAAAGACTTTTCTAATCCTGAGTAATTTTTCATTTGTCCTTCCATTTCCGACAGAGTCTCTGTGGTGTACATGCAACCACCGAGTGCAGTGCAGAAGATCTCATTCACAGCTTGACTACTACAATAATAAAAAAAATAAAGATTTACCTAACAATTCACCTAACTTCAGCTGGAAAGCCTGTTCAGACCATAATAGCACCTCCAGACAGACAATCCAGCTCTGTTTGCCTTCACTCTCACCAATTTAATTCAATTTTCCAAGCCAAAAATTTACCTTCTCCTTTGTCTCACTAGCTCACACATAGTTTTTATTTAAATTTCATTTCAGAAGCATTCGATCATTACCTGTTTTACAGAACTCCCCAGTCATCAATCCAGCACACAAATGGCAGGCTGGTTCAAAGAGAGGCAGACTATGCAAAGCAGGCAGGCTCTGATCTGCCAAGCTTATACGTGCTGAGGCATTCATTAGTTCCTAATGGTTATTAAATCTTACTGGATTACAATAAATTTGGCTTGACTAACAAGAAAGTGGAAGCTCCAATGTGCTTTATGCAGGAACACGTCCCTTAAAAGGCTGAGAGTCAGGTTAGAAACTACTTACAAACTCAACTATTCTTGCCTATTTTTATTATAGAGCCAAAGTTTTTCCATCCAAGCTGTTGCTCAAAAAAGGAAATATTTTTCACAGGAATTACGCCAGACCATTATTTCTGGCTAGCTGTAGTCACCTGGATTTTTTAATCTGCAAAATTACAATTTAAGGAGGTGATCCTGCCCCTCTACTCTGCTCTCCTGACACTTCACCTGGAGTATTGTGTGCAGTTCTGGAGTCCTCAACATAAAAAAGACATGGAACTGTCGGAACAAGTCCACAGGAGGGCCATGAGGATGATCAGGGGACTGGAGCACCTCTCGTATGAAGACAGGCTGAGAAAGTTGGGGCTGTTCAGCCTGGAGAAGAGAAGGCTTTATGGAGACCTCATAGCTGCCTGCCAGTATCTGAAGCGGGCCTATAGGAATACTGGGGAAAGACTCTTCATTAGGGACTGTAGTGATAGGACAAGGGGTAATGGGATAAAACTTAAACAGGGGAGGTTTAGATTACGTATAAGGAAGAAGTTCTGTACTGTGAGGGTGGTGAGGCACTGGAATGGGTTTCCCAGGGAAGCTGCGAATGTTCCATTCCTGGTGCTGTTCAAGGCCAGGTTGGACAGAGCCTTGTGTGACATGGTTTAGTGTGAGATGTCCCTGCTCAGTGTCAGGGAGGTTTGAACTAGATGATTTTAAGGTCCTTTCCAACCCTAACTACTCAATGATTCTGTGTTTCTATTATTTTTTCCTAATATCTAATCTAAATCTCTGTCAGTTTAAAGCCATTCCCCCCTTGTCCTGTCCATACAGGTCCTTGTAAAAAGTTCCTCTCCAGCTCTATTGTAGGCCCTCTTTAGGTACTGGAAGGCTGCTGTAAGGTGTTCTGAAGCCTTCTCTTCTCCAAGCTGAACAACTCCAACTCTATCAGCCTTTCTTCATCGTAAAGGTGCTCCAGTTCTCTGACCATTTTTGTGGCCCCTCTCTGGACACTCTCCAACACGTCCTTGTCTTTTCTGTACTGAGGACTCCGGAGCTGAACGCAGTACGGCAGGAAAAGTCTCGCAAGATCAGAGTAAAGGAGGAAAATCATCTTCCTTGATTTGCTGATCACACTCCATTTGAAGTAACTATGTATTCTGCTGTCTTTCTCAGCTCTAAGCACAGACTGCCAGGCTGTTTTGAGCTTCACATGAACGAAAAGTCCAAAATTTCTGCCCAGCTTCCATTTGGTTTTGGTGTTGTCCTGACCCAGGTGTGGGACTTTGCACTTGGCTTTCTTGAAATTCATGGCGCTTGCCCTGGCTCACTTCTCAAGCCTCTCAAGGTGCCTCTGGATGACATGCTTTCCCTCCAGTGTGTCAACTGTACCACACAGCTTGCTTATCAAGCATTGGAACAGGACTCCCAGGCAAGTGGTGGAGTCACCATCCCTGGAAGTATTTAAAATATGTGTAGACATTTAGGGACACTATTTATGATAGACTTAACCGTGCTGGGTTAATGGTTGGACTCAGTGTTCTCAAAGATCTTGTCCACCCTAAATGATTCTATGATTTTATGACTCAAATAAACTTTTTGCCATGCATTTTTAAGCTGCTTCTCCAATCCCACACAAGCACACACAGGCTTTGTCCTGGAGTCCTCCTCTGCTTTAAAATACCAGAGAACTGTAGGAGCCATCTATAAAGCATGAAAATAGCTTTTCTAGAAAGAACATGAGACTGCTGTGATGGAGCTAATGCTGGTCATATACTGTACTACTTGGCTATATAGCTAACAGCTAAAAAAAGTTAATTGCATTATATTTGGGAACTTAAACAGCCTGGTTTTCATGAATACTGAGAAATGCCCTTTCTCTGAGGAAATTAAGCAAGAAGAAAAGAAACATTTAATTTCTGAAAAAAAAGAAAGCTTGTAAGGTACACTGACATGCAAAAATGTTTGGAGAACCTCCTTACTTACAAACTTCTAAGTGAAGCTATATTTTAGCCTTAACATAATTAGTTATATTAGTAAAGTGACAAGAGGAGCTGCATATTCATTTAATTCTGAGTTGTATTAGCTATCAGAATTAAAATATTTTACAGGTAATGTAAAGGATTGGATGACAATTGACATTTAAGAGTTACCTTGCTTTCTCACATCACATTCATGCACATATTTCTAAGGCAGACTTCTTCATCTCCAAAAGTTTGCTATTGATAGTATCAGTCACCTTATTCAATTGTGAATAAGAACCAACTTACATATATATATATATATGTATATTATGTATATATTATGCATATATTATCTGGAACAGGAACCTGGGACTTCTCCGTGTGTCAGGTCTCATTCATTTCAGAAATGTAGTGTCAGTATACTGCCAACATTCATAACAGGACTGTCACAGATGGTGTGTTTAAAATAGAGCTGGCAAATTCTGTTGTTTCACCTGAGTTGCATTAAAGTGGCACAATACTCTATGGGAAAGCTAAAAGTGTTGGTCTAGATTAGGCTAAGGAAGACTAGATTAACTCCTCAAATATAATAGTCTCTTTTTTTAAACAGCTGAAGACCTTATTATAAGGTACTGTACTCAATATCCTCACCATTCGCATTTTGCATAACAATGCAGAGTACAAAATGGTATTAATTCAAAGATTTGCAAGTTCAAGTATTTTCTGGATATGTTTACCAATGATATGGAGATGAATCTTAAAAATCATGCTAAAAAAGAAGTCTCATTGATGTTAGTGTGGCTATGTTCATGAGGTCAACAAACCTAATGTGCTATACGCTCCCTAAAACAAAATACTGTAGAAACACAAAATAGAGTAGAATCATAGAATAACAGTACAAATATGTAATTTAGAGAGAAGTACTCATTTCTCATATTTTAACATGCCTTGAATGGACATTTCATCTGGGAAAATTGATGGGGCAAGAGTCTACTTGTACCTTCTGAGGCAATATCAGTACTTTTTGTATTTTAAGTCTAAAGAAAATAAACTTACATTATTTCTAACTTTAATGTGAAGTCATGGCTCAGAGGAGTTGCAGATAGATGAATTAAAAATGGTGGGTTTATTTCACAAGGCAGAAAACTGGTTGTGTAGATAGAGCACAGATTTCCGCAAGCTGTTCCTCTAACAGATCTCCATTAGCTATGAACTACACATGGGAAGTTAACTCAGTCACAAGCCCTGAAAGTTTGACTTGTTGCTGTTGTTATTCAAAACTGCCATTGAATACTATCAGTTGATGTACTGATATTGTAGATGGGTCTCTGTCATAGTCTGAGACTAGGCAGTGGAAGAATAATAGACCTGCAAGCACAGTTTCAGGCTAATTTAAATCAGTGATAGGACGATAAAGCTTTTATATCCCAACATCAATTCTTTTACCATAAATATGATAAAATATAACTGATGTATGACAATAAATTGACAATCTAGCTTTAGAGCTGTAGACACTGCTCGGTTATAAGACTGTGCAGGTATAGAGTTTCACTGCACAATAGTAACAGCAAGAAGATATTTCTAGTAATGTAAAATATCCCTGAAGTAGAAAGGTACTATTATAATACAAGAGTTGGGCAAAGTCAACAAGGAGTGTTGCAGCATCTTCTGATTTAAATGTGTAAAAGGAATTTATAATTAAGAAGTCACAGGTGCAACTGTCTTTTCTTTGAATTCCAGATAAAAAAATCAGTTGCATTGATTAGTCTTTCTGCAGTTGTCCTCTCTTGCTATCCACTCAGCTTACTGCTCCAATCCTGCCAAGCCCTCACTGAGATTCAAAGGTGCAGTTGCTCTGTGAATGTGCTACACTTGCCTGACCCATGTTCTGTTTTATCTCATGCCTCTGGGAGGTACCATGCTTACTCATCACTGCCCTTGGAAAAGCTGGACCCTACCCTGGAGGCATTCTTCTCACTAACCCATTGGGCAGTGAGATAGCTCTGCAACATGGTTCTAGGCAGCTCTTGAGAAAACCAGCTGTGGCACTCAGCTGCCCAATTTCGAAGATATCAACCACAGTTCTGCTCTGTATGTTTTTTCTAGGTTGTATCACACATTTTCAAATTGCTTATTCTCCCCTATCATGCATCACATATTAAAATTTATTTGCTTATCCACACATTCTTATATTGCTTATTCTCCTCTATCATGCATTGTATATTAAATTTTATTTGCTTATCCACACACTAAACACACATTGATATTCTCATCATTAGCAGCATTACATTTCTCAGTCAGTCCATACATCTTTAGATGCTGTATTTTGTAATGTCTCTGTTTTCAAATTTTCTTCATACAACACTACAGGTATTTTTCTACAGACAAACTGCTTGCGAGTCAGTTAGCTACACAAGTTCAATATTAATTCAGCTCTACAGCTTACAATAATTTGAGATCAACACTTTCAAGTTGGTGTAACATTTCTTGAGTTTAAAGAGTATGTTTGATTTTCTTTTCAAAAGAGATCTTTTAGAGTTCTTTTCCTCCTTGAAACAAACATATATAAAATGCAGTGCTTCTACTAAAAGCAGACATACTAAATATAGGAGTCTACTCATTGAGTAACTAGCTACAAACTTAAGCATACTGGTTTTTATTAAAACTGTTTTGAATTGATTATATCTAGTTTCCATACAGGAGAGAAAATATGACATTATTCTTTTAATTTTGAACTCTAGGAAATTTTGAACATGTTGATGGTTTAGAGATGGTCTGGTTTCCTTAAAAACATGTAAACCTTTATGAAGTATGGGTTTCTTCCTTTTGTGTCATATAATATGTTTATTTCTCCTTCCAATGC
>JBCJKH010050645.1:0-43423 GCA_039877255.1 Loriculus beryllinus | reverse complement strand
TGGGTTGCCCAAGGAAGTTGTGAGTGCTCCATCCCTGGCAGTGTTCAAGGCCAGGTTGGACGAAGCCTTGGGTGGCACAGTTTAGTGTGAGGTGTCCCTGCTTATGGCACGGGGTTTGGAACTGGATGATCTTAAGGTCCCTTCCAACCCTAAATATTCTATGATTCTATGATTAGTGCAGTTCATGGCTCTTACTAGGTTCTTTTTCACCTTCCAGTTTCTGGCTTATAATTACACGGCAGCCACAGGTTTCCAAGGCACAAAACCTAAGATTGTTTTGAGAATTGTTTTGATTGATTGAGAATTTTTGATTGTTTTGATTGACTAAGAATTTTTAAGGCAAACAGCCAAAAGCCAGCCTGGAGAAGAGCAGGAGATGCAAAGGGCACCCAAGGCCCCAACATTTGAGGTGATACATCAAGTCAATGGCAGGCCCACAGATAAAACCAGAGTCCACACATGGCCTGTTTGGTATTCTGACTCTGGAGAGAAGGGATAGTGGCAGATGAGATCAGCCAATTTCATTTCTGCCTCTTAGCTTTTCTGGGCCATATTATTCCCTGGTTCTTATTCCCCAGAACAATTACGCAATAGCTGACTAACAAATGCTGCAGAACAAGTTGTAAGATTGTAAAAGTTAAATGTCCTTTGGAAACCTGAAAAAATAAAATAGCATGGAAACATCTCTATTGCTTCTGCATTCTGTAAAAGATTTAGTTATTCAATTTAAACATAATCAACATAGATTAAGAGTCCAGTTCTACAAGTGCTGGAGCGCAATGCAGTATGACAGTCCAACGAATAACACTACTAATGTGTGTAAGGGCTTTTTTGACCGGACTTTAAGTACGTTTAATAAAAGGCAGTCCTCATAAAGACAGGCTTCTGCTTGCTCTTTCTTCCTCATCTCCACAAATCTTTAATTTTTCTCCCCACAGTGCTCCAGTCCAACCAAGGGATTTGCTGCACGTAGAAACAAGAGAAAAATTTGCAAAGCTAACTTTAGCAAGAGGGTTAAGATACTTCTCTTCTCATGCTCTTCATCATGATGTTGCTATAAAAGTTTTATGATATTGCTCTGGAACAAACCCCAAGCACCATGTCTCAAGGCACAACAGGTTCGCACAGGCATGGCTCTGCTCTGAGGAACCCAGACTGGTTAAGCTCATGACCTCACAGATACAAACATCGGAACCAGAAAGAACTCCTAATTCTATTTCTGTCTGGATTGATGGCATTGTTGCAGACATGTTGCTTGTGCTCCCTCCCCTTCAGTGAGCAGAATATAGGAAAAAAATGGCTTAAAAAGAAAAAGCCTATCCTTGGCCTGCCCAGTGTGAGTTCAATAAAAAGCAAACATAAGCCAATCCAGTCCAACAAATTACGCATGCCAGAGACTATCCACTCACGTGAACTTCTGCAACGCTTACACTCCTATCCCTTGGCTCAGTTCCTGCTGTGAGGCAAAAGAGAGAAAAACAGCAGAGAGCTTCACTGCTTGGCTTGTTTGCCCATTCCTGAATTCCTGGTGTGCAGTCAGAACAGCTGTGATGGTAATCCACTCCTGAACCCTGTCAATCCACTCTTTTCTGATGAAAACTGGCTTTAATTTTGCTAATCCTGCCACCCAACACTAGTCAGTGCCACAGGTCCCCCCACAAAACCTCCAGGGGCATCATTACAGAACATGCAGTGGAGAAAGCAATGCATGGCCTCAAAGTTTGCCTCACTGGGTTAGGAAAGGACGGAAGATTACTCACCAAGCTAGAAGACATGAAAAGCACAATAATTTCCCTAGATGCCACCTTTTTCTACAACCTAGACCACCTGCTCTTACCACATTTTGCAGGTCACAACAAGGAAGTAAGAATGCTTCTCTTTTGCCTAAGCCAGCTCCTTGCAATGTGCTCAAAGAGAAGAATCTGGCTCCCAGATGTCCTTCCTAGCTCCTGCTCCAAATTCCTTTCCCTATCCACACCCAGCTGCCTCTCTTTTATCCTCCATTTTCCCCTCTCTCCATTCCCTGTTTGTTGCCATACAGTGCTGCAGCCTGGGACAGTCATCAACCTCGGATGAGAGATGCGAGGTGGGCTGCCAGGATGGCCTCTGAGCCTCTATAGGAAATCGCTTTGATACCCATGATGTTGCTGTGCCAGGAAAAGATGAAGGGTGGCTTGTCAGCAGCGACTGCCTGACTTACATGGACAGCAGAGTAAAAGTAACCCCAGCGCCCCAGCGTATATTTTCTGCTAACACAAGACAACAACCAAGCTCCTGAACACTTTCAGAGAATCAGGACTTTGATCACTGCACTGCAACTTTCCAGCACCAAAATGCACCTTCTCCTCATCCACCTTAGCCTTGCCCAAGTCTTCTCTAAAGTAGGTTGGGCTGAGTGCATTCCATTAGCATTGTGGCCACCTCATCCTCTGATAGCTCCCAGGAACGTGAGCTGTCGTTACCGGGAAATGCAGTGCTGTTATATATGTACAGACACGTTCAAGACAGCAGAGCTACAGCTAGACACACAACCTTCCTTGTAGCATGAGCTTGCTCTGCACATCCTGCTATCACAAGTCACTGATAACCTCCTAACTCACAAGTGGAAGAATGGAGATGAACACCATGGATATTAAGAAAGGACATAACTAATCACTCAAAACAAACAGGCTGGGGGCCTCCCGTGCCTTCTGCTCCTAGTACATTGCTTTTACTAGGAGCCTGAGGTGCTTGGGGAGCTGTCTATGGGCTGCAACAGGTCAACACTGTCTGCATTTACACATCCAAGAACAAGGAAAAACAGCAAGCAGAAAAGCCCTTTGCAGCAAAAGCGGTCATGGAAAGGAAGGGTGAAAGTAACAGGAGCAAGGAAGAGGAAATTTAGGCAAATCAGGGGTTGTGAACAGGTATATAGTAAATAAGGACTTTTGCCTTGAAAGAATTTGCTGTCTTTTCCTCCAGTAAATTTGACTGAATTACAGACAAGTCTGCACCCACAGCAGCCACCTGCCATGCTCTGCAGGCTGTCAAAATCCTTGAGTAGGCACTGAGGAGGTAGAAAGAGCAAATGAAACAGCTCTCCAAACGGAGTTAGCATCTCTTTCTACTGCATGGCCTCAGGCACTGGGCTTAGACAGAGCCACAGACAAAGAAGGATGGGGCTCTTATTTTCTGTTTTAGCTGGGGGTGGGCTGGGGAGAGGAGGGAAAGATGTTTGATTTTTATGGTATCCACTGTACATACAACAAGAGATTGTGAGAAATGTTAACCTGGAAGAAGAAAAGAAGTGATTCACTCTTGATATACTTCAGGCTGGGGTTTTTGTTTAATTCCCCCTTTTTCCTCCCCTTTCTCTGCATTTTTTCCAACAACACCACTGCCAGAGGCAAGATCCTTCTCAGACACACACCTCTGCCACCCCATCTCTCTTCCTGAGAATGTCCCAATGAATTATTTCCAGGGTCACAAAAGCTGTCTGAAGTCCCAAAAGGCACTACAGTGGCAAAAAGATGCATCCTCTATCAGGAAAATGAGGCACTCTGAAGATGAGCTGCTATGCCTATTTCTCCCCTGAGCCTAAAGACAAGTGCAAACATTTTCTTTCAAATTCCCTAATGTAAATTGAAACAGTCCCAAGAGGCTACCCCACCAAGCATGCACATGTAGGCAAGAGCTGACTGAAGCATTCAGGGCAAGGGAGGTCTAAGGTTGACTGATGCCTAACTACTGTTCCAGGCACCAAGGAGGAGGGACTGGAAAACCAGCTTTGCCCTTTAAAAACAGAAAGATTGAGTCTTTTGAAACAAATCTGAAATGATGGAAGATTTCAGCAGATGTAACCACAGTGATTTCACCAGACGTGATTGTATCAAGGATCTAATAGAAAAGAACTTCCCTGCTGTTCTATCAGGCTGAAGCCAGGCCTGAAATATTCTTTTTAGTCTTTTGATGACATCAAGGATAAAAGCCAAAGGGAAGTTAGGTTTTGATTTATTTTTTTCCCCTGCCCTTTCCTGTTTTCAGGCACGGAATAGTTTTACCTGGTTTCTGTTGCTGAATATTAACAGGACCAAAGGAAAACACTTCAAAAGTTTTAAGTGGGCTGTTCAAAGGCATCATTTGGTGTCTCTGAAACTCCATTGTCATTTAACTGAGAAACATTTCTACAACTCTGGCCACGTTTGAAGATCTCCCAGTAAGGAAGCAGGTGAGCCTACCTGGAAGAGGACTTAAATTGGGTAGAAGGCAATCATCTACTAAACACCAGCCTACCTTACTGCTCCCAAAAGGGCCAATAAATGTGCCAAATACGTTCTCTCAGTAAAGTTCACACCAGCAGCTGTGCTACTTCTAACTACAGGAAACTCAGCAGGGTAAAGCGGACTATGCTTCTGAGGTCCAAGCTCAACCTGGTCACAGACCCATGGCATAGGTCTGGGGTAGCCACAGTCCCATATTCAGTTTCTCCACTCATGAAAAATGAAAATAGCACTGGGTATCCTCTAAAGACTGATTGATCTTATCTCGTTTGCAAAGACCTGCATGGGCTTACAGCTGGGGCAGATGAACAAGTAGATGAAGAAAAGTTATTTGCTAAGTACTGCTAGGAGGCATCTTGCAAAACTTTAATGAACAATTTATAAACTCACTGTGGCATAGCAGGGTTATAAAAAGGACAAATAATAAAAATACTTAGCCCCCCCCCCAAAAAAAAAGAACCCAACCAACCAACAACAGAGAAAACAGCAGGAAGAAAGCATGCAACTAGAAGGCATCAGTCTCAGAACAATAAAAAACGGTGTGTTTTTCATCACACAACATGCTATTAAAGCTGCAGAGCTACTTCTGCTACACGACACTGTGGTTGCTATGAATTCACATGGATTTCAAAAGCATCTGGAGAAACATGTGGAATAAAATTCCATCAAGATACTTAATAAATAAAAAATGTTCTGTGCTTCTCCTTTTACATTTTCTTCTGGACACTCACTACTGACCACTTGTGATCTGATTTGGCTTTCTATAAACATTTACACAAAGCCTCCACTTGTGCTTTCTATCTGCCAGCTGGCACCAGTCAGGAGTCACTTCTGCTGGTGGGTACATGTCAGTCTATCCAGGTTAGTAACTGCAAGTTGCCTTAGTGCCAGAGCTTGGACCAACACTGGATACCCACTTCTCCTTCTAGCTGAGACAACAGAAATTACATCGAATTGCACTCAGCCTCCTGGGACACATATGAAAGACAGCAAAGACTTTGTTGTAGTTATGAATCTGTATAGCAATAAGGATTTATATTTCCCTAGAGATGAGTGTGACAGGCACTGCTCACATACAGTGGTTTGGAAAGATCCTCATGCCAAGGAGCTTATTGTCAATTGCGTACCAGCCCCAGGAAGAGAAAGCAGGTAGAAGGGTAAGAGTGAAGTGCTGCAACTCAGAGACAGAACCAAGCTCCTTCTGGCCACCAGATGAAGACAGCAATCCACCAGACCAACTCAGCTCCTTAACGGACATTAAATTCTTTGTATTTGCTGTTACAGCTCTGACAAAACATGCCAGAAGACAGCAAACTGCTGTCCAAGCCATCCAAGCTTCAGCTGCAATTTCACTGCAGGATGGCCCCATTTTCACAAAATTAGAGGCTTGGATACAAGCCATGGCCATGCTGACCACTGGCCTGTGGAACAGTGGCCCTTGTTCCATCTCTGTTTAATAAGCCACTGCCCTCTGCCCATCCAGAGAGGGGCCCCAATCCCAAAACCAGCACTTTGGCTCTGTTCAGGGGGCTGAATGCCACCAGTGTAGATGGGCAGTGATAAAGCCAGGGCAGAGCTGGCTTTAGGACTGTGTTCCCTTCCAAATATCTCCTGCCCCTAACACTGGAGAGAAGCTTTTGCCACAAACACCCATGATTTGTTCAGTCTTCTCAAGACCACAGAAGAGGGTTTGTTCCTGAATATTAGCTGAGTGAGCAGAAACAAAAAAAGAATGAAGCTGCATCACAGAAGTTTAGCCAACAGGCTCCATGGCCTGGGGCATGCTATGCTAAAGCACTGGGTACAAGGTCAGCAGCAGACGACCTCGGTGGCTGTGATGGGACACGAACAGTAGTCCATGAGGAGATTTGCAACAATCCCTGTCCCATTGTCACCCTTGAGGCCAAGGTAAGGCAATTATGTGACAGGAGTAAAGAGGATGCAGCAAATAATTAATGCACTCATTAATTAATTTTCAGCCCAGGGATGTGCTTGTAGGTGCCCTGAAATTGGAGATGCGAACACAGAGGTCCTGTGTTGTCTGGTCCCCTTAACCCCATCAGCTCTGCCTCAGGATGGTGTTTTATCCAGGTCCCTGCTTCCCACATCACAGACTGACACATTTACCTTGGACATTCAAACCTGCATGCATCTTTTTCATGTTTCTGACTGCTGCATTTTGCTCATGGAAGGAAGTCCAGGTTGGCTAAGTGGAGCTTTTGAAACTGTTGAAAATGAGCAAACTGACAAATGTCATTTAGTTGACTGGAGGATCTTTGCAGTGTGGAACAGCTAGTACACGGGGAAGAGGCATCATGATCCTCAAGCACATGAAAGCAAAAGAATGGATTTGATAAGGAACAGCCAGGATACGAAGAAAGAGGAGGAGTCCCATGAGTTGACATCTGCTAGAGCAGCAGACCTGACGGTCCTGATAGTTTACTTAACATGTCTGATCAAAAGCTTTGGGAGTCTTGTCTGCGTTAAGTGCTACCAGATGCAAAATCTGCAGCAAGATGAGAAGTGCAATAATAAACTAAGGAGGCACATAAAGTTATTTGAAATCTGAATAGGGAAGATGGGGAAAGAAGAGGGAGAATAAACCCAGTTTATTTTTCCATTAAGGCAGTTTAATATTCTCCAGGTGGAGCTACAATCACTCATCTTTGGGAATTAAAATGAATTAGTGAAACATTCCTGTTCATCAGCAGAATATACAATGTAAAGTGGATTATATCAATTTTTTCTTTTTGCCTTCTACAGGACAACACTACCTCTCTAATCATGGGGCAGAACAGCTGGCCGTTAAATCCTTCTGACCCAGCATGACTTTCACTGACTTTAGCTAACTTTACAGCAGCAGGGAATATATCCTTTTTCTTTTAATTAATGCAATTACATTAGGAGTTATTATGGATAATTATGGTGACTGTTAAAAGTTTCCCCTTTCTTTGCCCACTCCCCACCAACTTAAAATCTGCTCCAATACTGTCACAAATTAATGTTTAATTAGCCATCCACAGAGCTGATGTTCCCCGCAGAGTATTACTGTTTGCAGAAAAACCAAGAACTAAGAGGAGATATTGGATATTTCATCATCTGCCTCCAAGGGGAACCATAACTGAAGAGTAACCAATTACTCCAATAGAGTTGCAAAGTTTAATCAATGTAGAAACTAAATAGCTCATTAAGTGTCTACTGCATTGAAGGAAGACCTTCCCACTGACTCACACGATGTGGACGTTACACTTCTAAAAGATCTCATGGTGATGTCCAAGACCAAAGACTCCCTTCATCTCCACATCCTGGCCAAATTATGATCTTCCTCTTTCCTTTTCTGGCATAAGGGAAAAGGGAACAGGAGGATGGCTCCAACGGCACAGGAAGTGTCTGACAAGACATGAATTATACATGCCTACACAGAGGGTAAGCTGTCATACCCAGACCCCCATCTCTGGATTTATATTCTATATGGGAAAACCACACCAAACACCAGCTCCTGCCCAGTGCCGTGCCATCCTGAAGCATGGAAAGCAGAGAGCTGAAGGTGATTTTACTCCTTTCAACAACTCTGATGAGTCTGGCACTGAAATACCGTGTCCAGTATGGAAGGCAGAGTTTTAAAACTTGAGAGACGACCCAGAAAAGCAGAAACAGCTGACAAGGAGACATGTAGAGAGCTCACTTGGTTTCACTTATGAAGGAGATTGGGTAGCCTGATAGCAATAACTAAACAGCTTCACAGAATAAAAACGTCAAATACCACAAGACTGTCCAATCCAGCAAAATAGAAAAGCATGCAGCAGCTGGGAAGCCAAAGGCAGGGAAATTCTATTTTAAAATAGCAGAGATATTCACTTATGTGTAATACTGCAGGTAATTAAATGCTAGAACAAACTTCCAAGATTTCTCCATCACTTCACGTCCGTGGATCAAGGCTGGATGTGTTTGGTCTCTCTCGGTGATCAGGTAAAACTTTACGATCTGCAATACCCAGAAGGGCACAGCTGACAATATAATGGCTCTGCCTGGCCACCACATTGACAGAGGTGAGAAAGCAACAGCACTGCTGCATTCATAAAGATCTACTGAAATCACTTCGTGTTTGTACCACTTTAACTGGAAATTAAATTTGCATGAACAAACTCTATCCCACACAAGACTGTATATTGTGACAGCTAAATGAAGAGCTTTTTAAAAGGGACATGTCTCAGGCAATTTTAATCAAAAAAGATAGGTTTTGTTAAAGCTACCAATTTCAGAAAATTAAGGTTGACTAAAACTGTTTTTAAAAACTCCTTTTGGAATTTAATCACATGTTGGAAACCCATATGCAGCTGCTTGTGTCACCTGCAAAACGGCTCTATAAAACATAAGCATATGCTTAATTTTACACGTGCGCTTAAGTTCTATCAACTTTAATGAAGTTTAAGCATACAGTCAAGCTTCTCTGAATTTGAGAAAGCATTCCTGAACATGGGTCGTGAAGCTACTAGGAAACCACCACCGAAAAAGAAAAGTAGAATGAAGATGGGCCAGTTGATTTTCACAGCCTGAATAAGCTCCAAGTCCAAAAGTTAAACATATAACATAATTCTGAATTTGTTTGCTTGTTTTGCTGTAACAGGAAGGGGTGCCTGCCAAAACATTTGCAAGGATTCAAGAATCTCCAATGGAGCCTGGCAAAATGTCAGCAAAATGAATGTATAAAACTACATGAAAGTCAACGGCTTGGGCTTGGCTCCTGTAGAAATGAGTCACATTAAAAATCTACTATATGTCTCTCAAAGCTGAGAAGATGAAAATCTGGACACTGCTTCAGTCCACACATTTTTGGGGTGGTTGATGGCTGCAGTCCACAGGCTGCAAGACAGTTGGGCAGATCATGCAGTTCTGATTCACCAAGGAAGGTCTTTGCCTTCAAGACGTTCACAATCTCATTTTCCAAACCATTAGGCCCACTTCTACCTTCCCTTCAAGGCTGCCAGATGTGTGTCTGGTATTTGATTTAGTTGGATGACCATGGGTTTTCTTTCTTTTTTAACAACCACCTCCTCATTCAGATATTTTACCTTCTACATGTTTCCTAAATGAGAACCTCAGCTGAAGAAAAAGGACCTGAATTACACAGAAAGCTGAACAACAAATAACTCGTGCTGGCCAGACACTGCTGCAAAACCTTGCAGAGAGAATCCCCAGCATACAGATCCCTCCTGGGTGGGTGCCAAAGTTTATTTTTATACCGAGTATATGCAGATAAATGAATGTAAGTTTTTTTTTTTTCAGTAAGGATTCACACATCAGAAAATGTAGTGTCCCAGTACACAACAGAACTTGGGAAAGTATCTTTTAATTGTATTTTTGTTTGGGGTCAGCATACCCACAGAAGCTAAATGGGATTTACTTCTGCACAGAAAGTATATTCCTTACCTAAATGTCTTTAAAACGCCTAACTGACCTTCATGCAGACCAAACACCGCTTGCAGAGGGTAGCCCTCTACTCCTCCCTGTGGGAGGTGCTGATGCCCAAATGCCTGCATAGACCTCAGCAGTGGCATCTTTTGGGAACACATAAAGGGGCATTGCAGGGCAGAACCATGGGAATTTACAGAGACAGAAACGGGGGGAGGATGGGGAGAGTGACTGAGGGGTGAATGTAGTAACAGAGCTGAAGAGGAAGGCTGGACCTGGGACGTGACAAGACACGAAGCTGTTTCCATGGCAAAAGAGATGCGGAAATGAGGAGGCGGAGAGGAAAGGAGCTGTAGCTTGTTGAATGAGAGGAGCTTGTACAGCACCTCAGGCAGAGATGTCGCTGGCTTCACCAACAGTTGGAATTGCTACAGCTTTCCCAAACATTTCTATTCTACCTCTCACACCACTAAAGCCAACACTAAAAATGTCATATGATGTTTTCCAGATGCTCTTTCTTACCTGTTCTCTGTGTGTTAAAGTTAACCTTTGTGTGTGTCTTGCATTTGCATCAGCAAATCAAAACTAAAAAATGCAGTTGTGGGAATGGTCCTGCAAAGATAAGAGTTCAATGGCAGCAGATACTTACAATAATTCCTGTTCTTCTGTCCTGGAAAAAATTATTCTGGCTATAAAAACATTTTTCATTGGTATTTTTACCACCTTTCAGCTTTCTCGGTCACTGTGCTGCACACTTTTTACAGAGACAACACTTTTGGACAACAAAACCACCATCATGGCAGCTGAATCTGTTTTTCACCAGCGATGGAAACTAAAAAACAGATACAGGAGCCTGCATTTCAGCCACTTCCATTCTTGGAAATCAAATGCTCTCACAACTTCTTCATATCTATGTCCTCTTACCACCAGGCAAAATTTACATCAAAAATAGGATGAGTTTGCCCTATTCGTTGAACTACCCCGGGGCTGTAAAACCGAATTTAGCCAGACAACTGGATTCTCCCATCTCTGTAGCTGTATTTGCTTTCATCTTGTTTGACCAAAGCTTATTTCTGCATCACACAGCATCACAGTACTTGAAGCACCAAAATCAAGGTGGGAATCTGACTCACTTGCTCTGCCATGTTCTAGCCTACCACCATGCCCAAGCTGCATGGAAAGACTTTAACTTTCTAAACCACCGTCTACCAATTCCAGCCAGCTTCACGGCAAAAGCGTAATAATTTGTCTGCTGCAATTTTTTGAATTCCTTCTTGCTACTGACAGTCTATTTGTCAATCTCACTACTGCATTACAATTCCTTAATGCAACACAGGCCACCCAGGATTTGACACAAGAACAACTGATCATGCAAGAGATCTTTTCTAGAACCTGCTAATCCAACAGAAAATTTCAATAGCACTCAGAAATTACAAGAGTAGAATTTCTTCAATACTGATCATGTTATCTCACACTCTTCCATCACTCAACTCATCTGCTTTGATGGGAGAATTCCTACATCTTCATTATCTTTTTATTTTCCCTCTGCTTAAATAATTCTATCTTAGATACAATGATGGTTTTGCATCCTTTCCGTCTGTCACAGGCTGATACTAGCTCTGATAGAATAAAATTGCCTGCTTTTTCTGCTTGCTTTCCATGACTCCCATTCATTATTACTTCCCACGTTCATGTTTCTATTATCCACAGGTGGATAATCCAGGTTACAGATTAACCTCTCTTCAGGTGCCAGCAGTGAACCCAACTCCAGCACTGGCAGTGTGAGTGTCCCACAGAGATGTATCCACATGAGCCAGGAAGTGCCCACCAGGGCTTGTAACCTCAGGCACAGCACTGCGGGACCACAGCCCACTGTTTGGACCCAAGCCTGTGCATGTGCATAATACTTCCCTGTGTCTTAACTGGAGATGGTTTTAGTTTCATGATCTCTCAACATCACAATCAGCAATATCTCTGACCTTTTTGCTTCCTCTCAACTTTCTAGATAGTCACCCTTATTTACATATGATCTGTGTTAGGCTTTTTGCTTTCTTCTGCTCCCTCACCTCATCACCAGCTGCATGGTAGATTATCAAAAGCCATGCTGTTCCATCTCTGAAAGCACGTCCCAGCCTCAGTCACAACCTTCCTCCCAAAGAAGGCACAAGTGTGCACCAGTGCAGGTCCTGGCACATCCCGTGTGCTGTGTTAATATATTAAACAATAACATAACAAATACATTAAATAACACAGTAATAAGCATGATGAAAATAATGAGCACAGTTAACTGTTTGGATCCTTACTTCCTTTGTAGTGCTTGCTGAGAGTTTAGCTATTAAAGGCTGCTCTGCATTATAACATTGCCAAGATATTAATAGCCAGGCAGAGAGATGAATGGCAGGCTTACATCGTACAATTAAAACTTTTCCAGTTTACCCTTTCAGTAAAAATTGTGGTTTATAATAAGCATCTTTGTCTATTCTGCAGAGAGTAAGGATTGGAAAGTTACATAGATGGGAACAGAGGTTCATTAAAGATTTAAAATAGAATGTGGTTTGGCATTGTAAAACAAACACGTGTATATGATGGGTTGCATCAAGAGCTGCCTGAAAGAAGTGCTCAGTGTTCCTTTTCTCTTGTGATCCTGGATCTACTAGTCATGCTATCCATAGAAAGAGATAAAAAAGCAGTAGGGAGGAAGGAGGTCTGCGCTGTATCCCCACTCATTACGCATTTCTCATAGATACATATAGTGTTCATTTATATGTGCATACAAGAAAAAAATGCATTTAGTCTATTATGCATCCAGATATTCATCAACATATACAGACATCGTACTACTGATTTTGCTCACCTTAGCACCTAGAAAGCCCTATTATAAACAGATATTGATCTGCAGACCCCCAGTGAGCATTTAAACATGCAGAGATCATACATGTTATTGCTCAAGTCTAATTCAGAAAGCAGCACATTCCTCTTTCTCAAATACATAAGGAAGGCAGAAGAAGGGAGACAGATCAAAAGCATTCCTGCAAAGTCAAGGTTTAAAATAAAAGGGTTAACATTACCAGGTAATTTATTTAAACTGTTGGAAACGGCTTCAATTTAGATAAAAGGCATTTGCTTATCACATGGATTTTAATAAATTAGGTTATGAGTCCCAGAAATCTCCAAAAGCTGGATCTCGAACCGCAAGTGATACACACAGACTATGGCCTTATTTACGGAGTCACTGGGAGCTATTGCTTCTTGCCTAGAGCCAGGCAGCCCTGCTGGCAGCTAGAGCTGCGCTGCATTACCGATGTTCCTCCTCAGCAAGCACCTACACCCAGGCCAATAATCCTGATGATTAACAAAATCTAGCACTAGAGGGAGGCTGAACACATGTTCTGCTCTCTTTGGCCTTTTCTTCTTCCCCAGACACGAAAAGGCAGGCAATTTAAAGGAAACCTAGCACCCAAGGCAGACCCCAGTTGCCACACTGTTGAGAAGCAGATGTGCTATTTAAAGCAGCACCCCTGTAGACAAAAATCAAGCTCTTTCCTCCCCAACTATTTGTCAATATGCACACACAAAATTTAAAATAAAAAGAAATAAAATTCCTCCATTCTGGCTGTTTCCTTAGGCAGTGAGTCACAGCCCACAGAGAGGCATGACCGCCGCCACTCGCCAGGAGGGAGCTTGGCAGCCTTCTCCGTAACAAGGATGAGGCTCTCACTGCTCCCGTCTATCAACACGTCCCCACTTTCTCCCAGGCATGAGCACTGGGTAGAAATGGGCCAGGTCTCCTTTGAACAGCCTTGCAGAGAAAGGTGCATTACTTCCTCAGGCTGTGTTTCAGCATTTCTCCTTCCAGAATTCCTTGGCAATACGAATTTGAGCCCTTCAGCCAATTTTCTGCATATTGCAACAGGACAATACAACCAGTGAATCCAGTAGGTCTGAACATGGGAATAGCTCCCTGCTCACAGTACTGCAGCCCCTCTATGCATAGGCGGTTCTAACAAGAACTGTTATCCTGAACTATTTTATATTTTGTTTCATGCAAATGTTCAGAACTTCATCGTTTCTTCACTCTAACCCCCATCCTAAACTACTTCTGCACATAGAATTTGGGATATCCCAAATTCTTTCTCATTCATTTACAGTTCTTACATTAATGTAGCAGGCAGAATCGCTCTGAAACACAGGAGATGCAGGTCCTATTTTTAACCTACCGCTTGTCAGCCTGGTGACCTAGGCAAAGTGCTTTCTCTGCTTCAGCTTCCTTATCAGGGAGAGACTGGTAATTCTTTTGTAAAGGGTTTTGTGGCCTGTCAATAGAAAACACACTGATAACAACCAAGGGTTGCTGGAAAAGAGGTGATCCCCTTGCTGAATACAATCCTCTCCCTTCCGTGTTGCAGTAGTATCCAGGGTCCCAAATGAAAATCAGACCCATATTGCTGATGCAGCACCTGCAGATAGTTACAGGCAATTAGTAAATGCATATTTTTGCCAGGTGGCCCTTGGTAGGTCTGCAGCTGAGGGTCACATCTGCTGGCTACATCTGCTCTGAGCCACCCAGGTCCTGCACCAACATAAAAGCCTGGGCTCTGAACTTCTCCTTTAAGAACTGGTTGTTTCAAAGCCAGTGGAGATCTAATCCCTGGTGGTAAGGCTTATTGAGATGCTCCCATAGGATGCATGGCTCCAGAGCCAGCCTTCCCAGGGATAGGATGAGAGGTAGGGACCGGCTTTCCACACCACTGTGCACAGTCCTCATCCCTGAGCAACCCTGCTTGGCAAGGAAGGAAGAAATTGCCAGTGCCATGAGCAAGGGTCTCTCTTTGTGAGTAAACAGGGCACTTAAGAGGTTGTTTATGAGAGATTTTTCACTTTTCTTTTCCTGGCCCGGGCAGAATGCCTGTTTTGAAACTGGAAGGTAAAAAAAAAAATAAAATATAATAAACCCCTGCCTCCCTCCCAGATCTATCTATTTCCCTTTGACAAACAGTGATTTCATTTTTCTTCCCTTCCAGGACTTTTTTTTTTCCTCTTTTAAACTGAGCCCAAGCCAACGTGGCAAAAGGCTCTTTGCTCATGTCCTTATTTGTCAAACACGCCATCACCGCACCCTCACCACCATTCTGGGAACAAGCCCTTGCCTTCGCCTGCTAACTTCAGCTGAAGAAGAACATCCCAACACAACTCTACCCCAACCCCAGTGCACTCTTTTTTAAAATAAACATTTCCTTTTCTCTTTCTTTTTAAAGCAGTCGATAAGAAAAGAGCTTAAATTTCCTTCTGTTTTCCTCTCAAACCCTGCAGTGAATCAGAATATGATGGATCTTGATGAGAAAACAGAAATCACAAGAAACTGCCAGACCTGCTGCAAAGGTATTTTATGACCCAGTCTTCTGATTTCCGTCAGAACACAAACACCTCAAGGGATGTCAGATACCAAAGTACCTTTTTGGATCTGATCCTAAGTGGCCAGTTCCACTGTCCAAATAGATTTCAAGAGATACACAGGTCTATGAAAACTGGGTATTATTACTTTTGGGAACTGCTGCTCTTAAGCTACAAGTTAAACTGTAATAATCTGTGCAGCTTTTAGCTGTCTGCTAACAGTAATGCACAAAATGATAATAAACTAAACACATATATTTTCCTTCCCTTAACCAACTTAACACTTAGTACAAAAAGCTTTACCTGGAACCACAGCACAAGTATTTCATAAGGTATCATCAGGACTCTGCCATCCAGAGACAAATTTCTGTTGTAAAGGGACTGATTTTCTGGAGCAGATGAATTTCAAACTCTGGAGTAAATCTGGAGGGCTTGCACCAGGTCTACAGGGGCAGAACTGCTCCAGGCAGCAGCCTCAAATCTGGTCCATGCCCGGGAGACAGGTCATCTGCTCTAGCACTTAGATTTAGCAACAGAGAAACTGAGGCACAGAAATTAAATGGCCTAGCGTTGGAAAGCAGAATCAGGCAAGTCTTTAGTTTGTTGGGGCCAGATCCAACGCATGCTCATGAGATCTCTGCCTTCAAGGCAACTGTGTCCTGAGGGCTGGGAAAGGATTTACAGCAGAAGAAACACAGCCACCATTCATTCTGCTCCTTCAGCATGGGAACCTCTGTCTGGAGTTGTGAAAATGATTGTGTTCAATGCACAAAGCCATCAAGCAGCTTTCTCCACCACCTCCTGCCTTTTCCCCTTATGTCTTGGGCCTTTTATCTTGTGACTTTTGTTGCTCCTGCAAGATAAGGAGCTGATTTTGCAACATGAGACCCATCTGACTCCTGATTTAGCCCTGGCTTTAGTCTACTCCTGATATCCTTCAAAGGATGGAAGGGAAAAGAAAAGGAAAAAAGGTGACAAGAAAGCACAGCTTAAAGGAGGGAATGCGTTTGCTGCAGAGAGTACATCTGGGCACAGTGACAGGCAGAGTGCTGGGGTAGAACTGGCAGGCTCACTTTCATCTGAACAGGATTACCATGTGAAGGAACCTCGTTCTAACCAAACTCCTGCCAAAGCCCCATGCTGTGAACACAGCTCCAGCCCCAGCTTCCCAAAGCCAGAGAGAAAGGGTGTGACAAAAAGCAATTTCATGAGCTCAGTGGGGAAGAGCTATCCTATAGAGTGGTTCTACCAAGAGGCACATCCCAGTGACAGCCCCGAGTGGCTCAGGCACATCTTTGGACCCGCTGCAGGAGGGAGGCATGAGGAGCTGAAGACACGAGCCCCTTCCAATAAACACCGCACAGTCCCTTCCTTGGGCAACCCAGCAAGGGGGAAGCCTGACCCAGGAGAAGTCTGTGAAGTGCCGTGACCCATTCCTGCTGCCCAGGCTTCTGCGCAGGGAGCCATGCAGGCTGTGCCCTGCCCTCGCCAGAAGCCTGCTGCTCCTCTGCTTCCCAGGGCAGTCTGGAAGCTCCCTTGCTCCCACAGGGTCCACTCTTCTCAGAGAGATAAAAGACAGAACAACACTTGCTGAAGAATTACTTCATTTCCCCAAGGCTGGGAAAAGCCATGCTCCACACTTGGCTGATGTCCCTGACGGCTGCAGGCTTTCCTGGCAAGGGAGAACAATCCTCATTAACCCCTTCCCTCTCAAAGGCTGCTTATAGCACTGAGCCCACTGCAGGAACAGCTGAGACTTTGTGACAGCATCTGAACATCTTGCCCCAGGCAAGAGATCACACGAAGCCCATGAAGGAGGGAAATGTTTTCATTTTATAGAGGCACAATGTTGATGAATTGACTCTAGAGCTTACGATGGGGCCAGGAACTAAGCCAGGTCTCTTGAATCTTGTTTAATGTCTGTTCACTAGCCTATTCTCAGGTTCAAACCCAGCCAGGGACACAGGACTGCCACAGCCTTGTAGGGTCACCAAGGGCAGCCCCATGGCTGTGGGTATGTGGTTACACAACGCTCACCAGCCTCAACAGTAGATCAAACTTGCTTTGCTCTCACTACTCCTCCCAGAAGACTCTTACAGACCTTTGCAGTCTCTACTTAGAAACCTTCTAAACACCAGTACAAAGGCACTCCTGGCAAGCTTAACCTCTCCTGTTCCTGCACCAACACTCACCCAGAGTTGAAATAATTGTTCTTCTCTGGTACGTACTCCCCAAATGTATTTTAAATTTGTCCCCTTCTCAGCCTTCCTTTTGCTCAGCTAACAAGCTAAACTCCTCTGGTCTCCGCTGGCAAAATAAGCTCCTCACTCCTTGATCACTTTGACAGCTTGTCCCTGCAGTCTGAATATATCTCTCCTGAATGTTCCTGAGCTAACACAACAGTACCCAGCACTACAAGCAAGCCGGTGATGTCTGCTTAAAGATGTTCATACCTTTTAAAGGTGTTCAAGGCATTTCCCTATTCACACAGAATACGCCATCATCACCTGATGCATCTTAGAAGTTGTGCTTTTATTCAGATGGCAAATCTAGAGGATCCAAGCCAGCAACAGGGAGTGAAAAGAGTCTTGGTGACATCACTAGAGCTTGGGCCAGGGCTTATTTGCTTCACTTAATTTTAGGCAGCTAAACAAAGCACTTTTAGGATCAGATTACTGCCCTAAAGTCTCTCCACAGTCCATGGAAGGAGATGGCCCTTCCAGAAAACAATTCATTCTGGGAAGGTTTCACTCCCATCCACCATCACAAGGACATAAGGCAATTAGTCTTCTAATTCAAGCCGGATGGGAAAAATCCTTTAATAGCTCAGTAAGCTTTGAATGGAAATATTCCTTAGTTGGGAAATACAGCTTGCTAAAGCTGACTTGGTTGTTCCCAACACATGATTTCTAGCCACAGCACTTTGCCACCTCATTTTATTATCATCCATTCATTTCCACAATTTTTGGATCAGTTCTGCACAAACAATAAAATTCTTGTTCTTTTACCTGCACACTGAAAGTGACGTCATCCAGAGGGGGTGGGGGAGGGAAGGCACCCTGTGATGATGTGATGTTCCCAAGGTCATCCACAGGAGGTGGGGGTGGAGGAAGGAAGTCCCCTAGGAGAGAGAATGAGAGAATTTCAACTCACCAGTTTTAACTTGCATCATGATGAACATCTCCATGCAGCGCCACACTGCCTCCCACCAACAGGCCCTGAGCACCGACTCCGAATACCACCATGTTCAGAGAGGTGCTGAGACATACTCCAGTGACCTGCAGTCCTCTAGACCACCTGTGCCCAAGTTCAAAGCCCCTGGCTCAGCCCAGCCCAGGCACGGGTACCAGCTAGACACCTATGTGGTACCTACTGCCAACAAGGCACATTCATGCTATTTGCTGTGGGAAGCAGTTGGGTATGAAGCCCTGGAAAGCTTTCCTGTTCGAATCCGAATCAGACAAAATACAATACAGAGTACAAAGAAAACAAATTTTCTGAAATTAATACTTTGGTGTTTAGTTCCAAAAAATGCTGGAATGTTTGAGTATGACATAAACTTTTCTCCTT
The DNA here is from genome assembly GCA_039877255.1 of Loriculus beryllinus. Classification (NCBI taxonomy): domain Eukaryota; kingdom Metazoa; phylum Chordata; class Aves; order Psittaciformes; family Psittacidae; genus Loriculus; species Loriculus beryllinus. Next base: position 24,791 of record JBCJKH010050645.1, on the reverse strand, counting down.
TACTGTGAAAATGACCATCCAAACAACCAACCAACACAATTTTGCAAATTAATTCAACTCCAGCAGACATACACTTCTCAAAGAATACACAGGTGATACATTTCCCTGCTCACCACATTAGTTAGGCACTCTTGCTTTATTGCAACCCTTCAAAATACGTTAGCAAAATCAAGGTACAGAATGTGTTGAAGGGGATGAGACAGGGAAAGGGACAGGGCTTGTACATAAACAGAAAGTAGAAGTCGCAATTGTTATAACAGAAGGGGAAAACAAGGATTGCTAGAACAAACAAAACAAACACCGCTTTGCCCCTTTGGAAGATCCGTTCCTCCCAAAAGGAAAAAAAAGCATTGGCAAGATTTTTCAGAAAAGAAGCAAAGAACAGAAAAAGAGAAGAGCCCTTTCCTGGTGTTTGGAAGAAAACACTATTTTTTTTGCAGTAGGAGACAGCTGGCTTTACCACATCCCAGCCCAGCTCTGCTAACTCTGTCCTCTGTGTCAGATAAGATGCTGGCTCCGCTCTCCCCACAAATGGGAAGGTTTTTAGATGGGGAAGCAGAGAGCAGATGCCTGATGAACTGGAGGGACCTTGCAGATGTTTGGCCTTTTCCTGGTCCTCTGCGAACAGATGGACTTTCCTCCTTCACAGCTTTAGTTATTTATTCTGCCACCGCACTTTCCTCTTTCCCACACACAGCCACAGGACCCGATGCTGTTCCCACTGCACTCACGGGAGATTATTCCCTCAGATGCAGGACGGAAAGCTGTTACTCCATTATTATTATTGGCATTGCTGGAAGAAGGCAGAGAGGAAAGCAGGCAAAGACTGTAAAATCTGTGTCCTGAGCAGTGTATGGGTTTAGGTCTACATTTGAGAGAGCAAAGGAGGATAAAAAGCTGAAAGCAAGCAGGATCTCCCGAAAATGCACCTCAGGGACCTTCACTCACTCCCAAAGCTTTGCAAGCCAGACAGATTTCACTTGCTTAGAGCTGGACAAGCCATGGGAGGAGGCAGGAAAGTCCTTGTGAAGGTGTAGCGTATCAACACCATCCACTGCTGAGCATCTCCAAGTGCCAGGCAGCTACATGGAGAACCATCTGGGGAAGGGACCGTCCTTTGGTCTGCATGAATGCACCAGTGGCCATGAGGAAAATGGGTCTCTGGGGTTACCAGAGTTAACCATGGGCTGGTGGAAGATACACCCCACCCTGAGTGCTCACAGTCTCCTGACTGATTTAACTCTGCTGCCCTTCCATGAATAAGTGACAAGATGGGCAAAAGGCCTATTAGTACTGATCACTGATCAGCACCAAGACTGACATTTTGGTTGACATTCATCTGGCGTTATGGCAAACACTTGGAGATACTTAAGTTATGAGAGTGACTACACTCAGCTCCACCAATAGAAAGACATCGAGGCACCTCCAGAAGGCAATTTATATATACCTCAAAGCAGGTGAAATCACCTTCCAACAGCAAGTACCCCTACAGAGGCAGCCTCAAGCAGGTACATTTACAGGCAGGAAACTGCATCGTGCCCCTTCTCATACCGTGGCACAGTCTGCCTTCAGCTCTTGCAATGAGAAATGACTACCCATAACCATATGTTTAAAGGAGCTAAATATCTCCTCATTGCACCAGCTAGTCATTTCTTCTTCTTACAGCTGTGAAGACCATGACTCAACCTACAAACGGACTGCACAGTGCGACACATGCACCAGCTCAGTTACTTAAGATAGGATGGCACAACTTACTGGGAAACCATAGCCCTGAACTCTTCTCTCAGCACTCGTGCCCACTGCTGTGCTGGAGCATCAGTCAGTGCAACCATGAGAGATGAAACCATTAGCCCCAGTAACATTTTTCCCCCATATTTTACATACAAGTAATTAGATAGAAATTTAGCCAGTTCATCATGGCTATGTCGGAAAACTATAGCAGAACAACAAGCAGAAGCAGTGCATCCCAAGCCCCAGATCAGCTTTTGGCTCCAACCAAATCTGTGCCATGCAGATGCATTTGCAAGGTTTTATCCCTCTCCTCCCCAAAATTTCCCCCTCTTATTCTTTCCAAGGAGATTTAGGCATTTCATTATTACACTTTTCAAATGTACAAATAAAATTTTTTTCAAGGCCTTAGCAGACATCTACATCAGCATGAGCTTGTCAGGCTGAATAGAAACTCATAATATTTTTGCTATTGGCTGCGTGATGCCTTCTGGGTACAAGCACAAGCTGAGAAAAACATCCTGTCTCATGCAACAAGCACGTTTCTCACAGTCTAATCTTTAAATTTTTAAGAGCACTTCAGTTTTTTTGCAGGATCAGGCTGGTGTCTCAAGCCTTTGTTTTGAGGAAGATATATCTGCCAGTCAACAAATGAATTGCAGCACAGTAACTGCCTCCCCCCTTGACTGACACAGTTGTTTAGACATGAAGATTTGCAGCTTTGAAACTTCTAGACACGAAGAAGATCTCACATGTTCAGTAAGAAAAGACTGTTTGGGGGAAAAGCCCTCGGAAACACAAAAAAGCAAACCACCATATTTTTCTCTGAAACAATAACTTAATGAAATCTAACAACCAACAAAACAGGGTTCACACTGGTCTTTCCAAATTACTGGCAGACATCTGAAGACTATATGCCCAGATGGTTTTAATTTTTCTCCAAAAAAGAAATAATAAAAATAACCCTTTCTCATCATCATCTTGATAATTTCTAGCTCTGAAAATGGGTCAGAATCAGTTTGAATCAATTGAAAAATACAGTTGGGCTCAGAGACTAGACTAAAGCACCTGATGTGTTTCCGTTCTGGTCCAAACAGACCCTTTTTGGCAAAGTACTGAGCCAATATAGGCATTTCCCATTGCCCAGTCAAGTATTTACCTTCTACTGAAGAAAGTCAAAGTTTGCAATTTGAGGGTGATCTACACTGAAACAACTAAGATATAGCTTAATTTGTTTAGCGCTAGACTAAAACCCTTTTGACTGAGGCTACCATAAGCCTGTATACTACAATAACCACTGCAAAAACCTGCAAAATATTGCAGTGTTACTAAGTGGTCTGGAAAACTTCATACTGCCAAAGTGACACCACAGAATTTTTATAGAAACCTTCAGCTAGATAAGATTTGGTGACTCTTAAGTGTGAACACACATCCTACTAAGTTTCCCAAAATGTGTATTTTCCCGTATTTAACACATCACTGGACAATGAAAGCACATGATTAAAATAATGTTTTATATCAGTGCATCATTGGTCAAATGCATGTCATGAGGGGTCACTGGCACCATGCCAGCGTGGGGCAAACCATCGCACAACTACAGACCAGCTCCACAATCTACCTAAATATACCGCATCGGCCTGTGATTCCTAAAATGAAGCAGCTCCACCAACCCAAGGCACTGTTTAAATTACTACTCTCTTACCAGTCACTAATCCTGCCATTTGAACTACTTTTGCTAATCAGCTACTGTATTAATAAGCAGGAAGGAGAAAAAGAAACAAACCACCAAAACAAAACAAAAACCCACAGTGGCTAATTTCATCCGCAGCATTTAAAAAAGGAATACTGAGTCTGTCAGGTAGTTGCAGTGAAAATTTACTTCACCACCTGCTAGCTGAAATATTGCTTTCATGGATTTATATTGTATTAAAAGGTCACTGGCTGTTTAAGTCTTAAATAGTTTTAATCATTCTAAAAGTCTCTTAACAGTAAGAAAAGGAAGCTCAGAACAAACAGCAGCAGGGATTCTAATTAAAAGGGCCAATTCATCTAATTTTATTTGGGGTTAATTATTCAGGATTCACTCTCTGATGTGTAAGGAATAGCAATTAGTAATTTTAGTGATTTGAGGAACATTGGAGGTGTAATCAGTTAAAATGAGTGAGTGTTTACAACACAAGATGTTGAATTAGTTTCTCCCAGCTGGAGAACAGGAACATTAGTCCCCTACAGTTCAGGACTATGAATCGCAGTCCTGCGTAAAATATTCCCTTCAAACAGAAGAAAACACACGCTAACAATCATCTGGTAATTTTGTTTACTACATGGAAAGTCAATAGCCAACACATACCATAGCAGTTTATGCATCCTTACCTCCACCTTCATCCCACCATCCAACTACCCAAACCCCTGGGATTCGTTGGAAACAACTCCCATCATTTTTCCTATCAGTACAACTTCAGCCAGACTACCACCCTCCTGCCATGCCGCCTTTAACCACAGCTAGCTGAGATAATGAAAGAAGCAGCCTGTGAAACTTTCAAATGTTAATTAAGTTTGGTGGTTAAATATACAGAGGAAGAATGACCGTGCGATTAATTTAAAACCTCTAGGTACAATTCCTCCTGCAAACGCAAATCCAAAATAGCTCTGCTGGAATCGTTCTGGATCTCTTCCAGCGTTACTAGAGCCAGAATAAGGTACTAAAGCTTTCAGGAGTAGCAGATGAGACTCTGATGGGGACAGAGGAGCCGCGTGGGGGAGTGCCAACGAGGAGATCCAAAACTAGCTGCTTTGACATTTGGGTCTGAGCTGAGGCAGCAGCTCAAAAGCCATTTTTTTTCCGTGTCTCACGAGGTAACTGAGTTTTACCACCGTGTACGCATAGCCAGGTGCTTCAGTGGAATTGGAGATGGACCCCTTGCATTGCCTACATGCTTGTGACTGTTAAAAGGAGAGGCATTGGCACACCACGCCAAGGCTCATTTCAAGTGATGCAGCTTTTATTGAGCAACTTGATTTAGCAGAGATGCTATCTTTAGTGTTCCATAGACAGACCTTTCACTTCAGCTCTTGTCACCAGGATGGAAAATCCCACCCACCTCTGGTTCACATCAGAACTCACTGACCTCCCTCTCAAAACAACCCCAAGGCAGTAATTAGCACAAGAGTAGGAAACAAGGGCTCAGTCCCCTAAATTATGCAAAATCACAGTGGATGCACCTCATTGTGCAAACAACGCTTTTTTTTTTAATGAGACTGTGTGTTTATTCAGCTTGTGTCTGTAGACACCTAGCCATGCCATCCTTTGCAGCAAAACGTAACTAATGTTTCTGCAGCCCCAATGGCTGCAGGGTAGGGGGAGGCAGGAACAACCACTTTCTGGCTTGCTTCCCCCTGCGCACATCAGCTGAACATCCTACACATCATAAACTTACTATACGTGCCGCTAAGTACAAAGGAATTGATACAAGGCTTCATTTTTGACTCTTCAACTTACTTTTCCATATGACTGTATGGCAAAGCTAATGTCCCACACCAGTCTCTATGCAATAGTGAAGACTTATTTCGCTCACCTCAACATGGTTTGTCAACATGATGCAAATAAGACAGTTCTGCTCCTGCTCACGTAACGGTTACCTCTGTAATCTTGATACTTGCTTAGAGGAGAGGTCTGCTAGTATCAGATCTCAGCTCTGTGGAAAATAAATCAGTCCTTTACTAAAAGTTAGTGAAGGGCTGAAGTTGAGCCAATGTAAGAAGCAGCCCTGCAAAACTTCTATTAAAATCTGTAAGGATTTACAGATTAGCAAATTAACAGAAAAACTCTAAGTACCATTCCTTGTCACAGGCTTCTTTTAGGACTCTGGGGATGTCACCTAGCCCTAATGTGCCTCAGTCCATGGGCACAGAAAGCCTTCTTTTGCGTTCTCTCCTGTGTTCATTTGTAGATGTAAGCAGAGATGTGGATGTAAGATGTAGATGTAAGACAGAGCCCATCTTACTTGGTCTGTGCAGCAACTAGTAGAATGAAATCTCGCTTTCAGTTATGGCTGTTGAGGCCCAGTAACGAGGACAAAAGTAGTTCCAAGTGATGATTAAAAAAAAAAAAAAAGACGACAGAAAACACCCTGCTGAGATGGAAAGATTCCAATACAAACATATGGGAATATGCTGGAAATCAGGACATCTAAGTCAGAAGAGCAAACCTCATCCTCAAAGGGGAAACAAGGGCTGCATTCCCACACACCATCCCTCTCCTCTGCAGAGCAAAAGGTCCATGAAACAACTCACTGAGGGAAACACTGCCTCGCTCGGAACAAAACCAAAACAGGTTATCTATTTGTTTATTAGATTATGATGTTCAACTCGTTTGTTCATTGCTAAGAGCTCCTGAGAAGAGTTGACACATGCATTAATTTAGTAAAGAGGACTGTTGTAAAGGAGTTGAAAAAAAATGAGCTACGCCACTGGATTAAGACCTCATTCTTTGTGGCTATTGTTGTGTAGCACAATCAAAATGAATCTGGTTTTTCAGCTTTCATCCCCAAGGAGGCAGCCAGGGATTATGGGGATCATGTCCTTTGGATACATCCTTTCTTATCTCCAACCAAACCCTCTTTGTGTCTAGTGATGAAATACAAAACACTGCACAGATCACAAAAAAAATATCTCCCAGAGCTCTTTACTGTCAAGGGACTTCCTCAAATTTTGGAAGCTGCAGCCAACAGTTTTTAAGCAGTATCAGACTTAACTTGGCCTATAACTGGGTTTGTGTTGTTTTCCCACTTTCGGGGTGAGCTGCAATCTGAGCAGCCAGAGGAAACACGATGCGCTGCAGGACATCTGGAAGCACTGGATCCATTCTGCTTGCCCAGCATGCAAAAGAGATGGACAACAAAAACAATTGCCATAACTAGACCACTTCCCTGTGTGATGGGCTCAACCTTCCTGCATGATGCCCTCTTCACAAAGTCTTTTGCTTTTGGCTTGAGAGACTGGAGCAAAAATACTAAGTGGGAAATGCATGGGAAATAGCAACCTTCCGACACCTAGAGGGGGCCTACAAGAAATCTGAAGATGCACTATTTACAAGGGCAAGAAGGGATGGGACAAGAGAGGATGGCTTTAAGGTCAAAGAGGGTAGATTTAGATTAGGTATTAGTAAAAAAGTCTTCATTATGATGGTGGTCAGACACTGACACAAGTTGCCCACACAAGTTGTGGCTTCCCCATCCCTGGCAGTGTTCAAGACCAGGTTGGACGGGGCTTTGAGCAATGTCGTGTAGAGGGAGGTGTCCGTGCCTTTGGCAGGGGAGTTGGAATTGGATGAGCTTTAAGGTCCCTTCCAACCCAAACCATTCAGTTATTTTATGATGTAGTGCTCTCAGATGAACTGATTAAGCAACCCCCCATAAAATGATTTTTAAAATTACTCATTTTGTCCCTCCCACCCTCTTCCTCACACCTCCCTATGTACCTCTTATGAAGATTCAAACTTGGAAAGATTAAAGCAAAACATGTGTCTTTATCAGATGTGTTGTTTTAGTTCACTGTTTTCACTAATACAAACAGCCCTGGCTTTCTTTCTCCTATTGCAATAGTCAGTGCTACTGGGGAGCACAAAAATCAGATACATTTTATTCATGCTATCAGATTAATCACTTTCTTATTCACTAGTGCAACAGTTTAATAATAAATTACGTCCTTAGTCTCTGAACATAATTTAAGATCAAATTAAATGTTGGATAAATCGAATTTACCTCTATTTTCTTTCAAAATAAAAAATTAATGCTCCATATCCATATTATAGGGACCAGTTTAGTGGTGGACCTGGCAGTTGGACTCAATGACCTTAAAGTTCTTTTCCAACTTAACTCTGATTCTATCTCCATGTATACATTTATATAAATATATATTAATATGGAGTGGTGGTGGGTGGTTTTGTGGACAGAGTCTGGCTACTTACACTGGTACCTATTAGACATGTCACACATTATCTGGCTAGACCATGGGAGAGAAACAAGATTATAATCAAAAGGGAGGAAAAAAAGTGAAAGAAGGATATTTTCCCGGGGTAGATTCTACCTGGAAGTGCATCTGGATAATGCAGAAAGCAGAGGAGAAAAAAAAAATTATGCAAACTTTCTCTTTCTGAAATTAATTTTACCCTAAAACACCAATGCTTTCTGTACCAAGGATCATTGCCCAACACCTAAAAGTTACTACGCACACTTACATGTTATTGCCATATTTTGAGCAGAAATGCTTTAAAAATTACACTTTTGCATAATTCAACAATGTAACTAGTTAGGAAACATCATGCTAAACTGATTTTTTTAGATAAATATCTGTATTTATGTTTTCCATATTCCACAAAATCCCCTACCAAGAATGCCCCATCCTTCTCCTTGCTGGTCAGATGCCAGAGCACCATGATGGGAAAAACAAGATGAGAGAGAGCACTTCCCATCAGGAGCATCCTAAAATGGTTGAATGTCAGAAGCACGAAAAGGACTTCCCAAGGATGGGAATAATATGCTCATTCATGACACTGATGATATGAAAATTCGTTCCCTAAACTGACCCAGGCAGACTGCCTATTCTCAGCATAGAAACAGGGAAGGCAGTGGTGGCAGCATGGTACCTGTGCTGTTTTTAGGGGACATGTGGCTCTCATTTTGCATTTGCAAAAGGAAAGAGCAAGATACTGTAGTTATCCAAGCACATATTTCCAGCTTTTGACCATTCTAAGAAAGCAGTCTAACAAATTAACAGTTTTGCTGTAACCCTGCTCAGCATATGGTGCTGCCCTTCCAGAAAAGACGTCTAAGGGTCTGGCACCATCCCAGGGCAACTGAGAGGGTGCCCTTGCAGTAAAACATGCCACATCAAAAGCAGGGTCAATTATTTAGTGTAGGGAAACCTGGGTGTGATCTCTTACAGGATGAATTAAAACTTTTCTATTTAACCAGTAGAAAATTAATTACTGAAATATTTGAGGATATTGTTAAAAGGTAAAATGCGGAAGAAAACAAAAATCGTCTGCGAAGGCTGTGGTTTTGTTTGAAAAGCCGGGGACTTAATTCTTGAACTAAAATGTCATGGGGGAACAAAAAAGGTAACAAATTGTAGTACATACTGCTACAGTTTCCAGGCTGGACTTCTGAAATCTTCACTCTGAGGTCTGGTTTTTCCTCAGAGCTGTCATTTGGACAATTGTAGGCCAAAAAAAAAACAAAACACCAAACCAAAAAACCCCCATCTGGTTAGGTGGGAAATCTCTCTTGATTTTCTTTCATCCTCACTTCCTTTCCAGCCTTGCTGCTGGAAACTGCAAATCCATTCTTCTCAGATTAATGATTGATCTTCATTCTAAATCTCCACTTCAATATTAATAACCTCTCAGAAAACAATTAAAATTGATATATTGTTTGAGTGTGCGCTCAGGGAGAAAGAGAAGAGGATAAATCTTCTATGAGCACAGAAAAAACCTCTGTCATACCTCCAGGCCTGCTGATGCCTGCAGTGACATACAAAGGCTATTCACAATAACATATGCATCTCCCCATGCTAGCACAAGCATACGACTGGAGCAGTGAATGGGAAGGAGATAGTGCTTAGCAGCACAGGGGGAGAGTGGATAGTCCATCTCACCTTCGAACAAAAATCCTTCCATCATTGAGACAGAGAGAGGGTACCTTTTCATCAATTAGATAGAAGATCCTGCAGGAAGGAGAACAATTTCTAGCTTGACATTACCAGCAAGTGCAAACATGCAGAGAGACCCCAGGCAGGTTCTCTGCTCAGAAACTATTTTTAACGCACAGAGATGCCTGATGTGCTGAGGCTTTATGATGAATCATGGAGCTACATCATTCAGAGTTGCTTATGTACCCAGCCTCCCTGAGAATTTTGCAGTCAATATCTCTACTTTCTTCAAGAATCATGGCAAGGAAAGAACTTGTAAATGGAGATCAGCGACAAGTGGAGTTCCTCAGGGGTCAGTATCAGGACTGGTGCTGTTCAACATCTTTGTAAGTGACATGGAGAGTGGGATAGATCACCCTAAGCAAGATTAGTGACAACACCAAGCTGTGTGGTGAGGTTGACACACTGGAGGGAAAGGATGGGATTCAGAGGTATCCTAACAGGCTGGAGAGGTGATCCCATGTACACCTCATGAAATTCAACATGGCCAAGTACAAGGTCCTACACCTGGGTTGGGGTAACCCCAAGAACAACTGCAGGCTGGGCAGATACTGGCTTGAGAGCAGCCCTGAGGAGAAAGACATAGGGGTGTTGGCTGACAAAAAGCTATCTGCCCTGGTACATGTGTACATGTTGATATTTAAGGATGCAGTTTTTTTAGAGAACCATCTTTGGCACACTGAGACAAACTTGAGAGTCATGGACCTACTGTCTGCCTAGAGAAGAAGAGAACCATCCTTCTTTGGAGATCACTGACCAGCTTTGCCTAAATGAAACGAAATAACAGCAGGTTTTGAAAACTCACTTCAATTTTGCAGTGCATGACTTGCTGCATGCAGTCATGCAAGGCGACAGCTTTATGCAAAAGCAAAGCTCATTCCTAGAGGATTTAAACAATCACAGATTTCCTGGATGAAAGACACTCAACTGAATAACAACTTTATTTAAAGAGAAAACATGGCATGTTTGAGTACCTGGGCTGTCAACAAAACAAGAAGTAATCAAGAAGACACATGAAAATGATCTCAAATCAGCCACTGTTTATCTTTCTACACAAAGGGAGAATTTTAAATTTAAAAAGACAGACATAACCCAACTTTAAAATCCAGTACCACATCGAACATCATTTAAAGAATGGGATTCTCTGGTTTCAAGAGACTGGGAGATTTACTCTATATCCTTATCGGGGCATACATATCGTATCATGTCATGGTGATTAGCATCTTGCTTGATTAAAATCTTTAATTCCACTAGATTTAAAAGGGTAACTTGAGAGCCACTCAGACAAGAGCCCAAGGCTAGAGCTGATTACAAGCACAGAAGGGCATGGTGCAGCTGCAGCACTGGTATCTGCTCCCCTCATTCTTCAGCATGTTGCAGCTAAATCATCTAGCCAAAATAGGTAAATAAGGGTGTGTGTCAGGTCAGCCGGCAAAATCTTTCAAGGCAATGGCTCTGCACTCATCATGGGAAAGAAGATAAAACCCCACTTTGGCTCTCCTTGACTATATATTTAACATTTGCAAGAGAAAAAACAGTTGACTGCTTAAAACTTGGGATGATGCACACCATCTCAAGCTATTCTTCAGCAAAATGTTTAATGTTTCATGTGGTTTGGAAATGGCTTAAATTCCCTGCTGAATTTTTCATGCCTATACACAACTTAGCCTTTATCCAAAAAATCCCCTTTAATTATGTACCCTGCAGAAAATGCAGAAATTCAACAGAAGGTTTCCAGCCACATTTCCCCCCTTTTTTGTTTGTTGTTTTTCGGTTTGCTAGGGTCTCCATAAAGTACCCCTACTTGGATATGCACACCGAAGTTATCTGGACTTCACTGCTTGGGCTACTCATAGAAAATCAGCTCCACTTTTTTCCCCTCTTTCTCTTGATGCCTTTATTTTAATTGAGGAGAATGGGAAGAGACAATAGCACTGGGGAGGAGCTAAAAGTTTGAAGACTTTTGGACGGACCCTGCTTTTTACCCTGATACACAACAGAGAGATGTAAATCTGCAGCAGCAGGGCTGCCATGGAGCAAACCCAGAAGGCGGGCAGCTGTCGGGTAGTAAAGCCTGCAGAAGGCCAGTTCCCAGTGAAGTAGATGCAACCGGAAAACAAGCATAATTAGAGCACCACAATGTGCCAGCTATTCTTGGAGGCAGAAAAGCCCCTCAGGAGCTATTGCAGGAGAGTGAAGCTAGGACAGCCCTCAGAGCACTCTAATCCACGTCACAGGCATCCCCAGGAACATAAAGCCATCCTCCCACATTCTGTCCTGCCGAGCAGCTCAGGCTAAAGATACTTTCTCTGCCTTTGTTCTCTGAACACTTTCATTGTGTTAAGCATACATCCCCTAAGGTTTCAGGAACATTAACATAATCCACACACAAATATTATTCTAAAGAAGTGATTCCCATAGTTCTCCTGTTTTTGGAGACACATCTTAGAAAAACTTCCCTAATATACTGGAATGGGACCTATATTATCTCGTCATAAAAGGAATCCAACTTCTAGACTTCTAAATTCATTGCTCAGCAGTTCAGATTTCCTTTTATGCTGTAAGATTTCCTTCCCATAAGATGCAAGATATATTGCCTCAAGGGAAAAGCAGCTTTATGAAGAGGAAGCTACATGTGCCAGAATTGTTCTCTTCCATTACTGACAACATCCTTTCTCCCTCCCATTGTTTTAATAGAGCTGGTCACCAGAAGAACCTGCAGCAAAAACACCGATACCCTCAGCAGATCATCTACCGGCCAAGAGCCCCAGACAACATCTGCTCTTCTGCAGAGCCTTCTCAATGTCAGGAAAATATGTTTTCTGTGCATGCTCCACCTGGAGTTCTGATAGAAACATGACTTTACTAATAGACTTACTTTCTGCTGTTCCCACTATAACAACATTTGAGGAATGGCTCACCACTAATCTTCTACCTACATATTTTTGTATAACTTCATTGAATACAAAAATGAAGGAGGAAAAGAAAGAGAAAACACACTCAGTAGTGATCAGCGTTACACGGAGGAGAAAAAGTATTTAAAAGAAATCTGGAGATCAATGCTCCTACACGTGATCCTGAGAAACGTTCCCCACGTGCATACGCATGCTTGCGTGCAGGCCGGACTCAGTTACACGCTTAAGTTCAAGTGCATGCTTAAATGCTACATCCCATGGGCCTTCGGAAAGCATGTATCAAATTAGGCATTTGTTGAAATGCTTAGCTAAGCAAAAGGATCAGTTTACGTACTTTCCCCAAATACTCTGTTGAAATGAGACTAATGGTTACAGTGGTACTTCCCAGGAGGTCCCCAATTCTTCCCTGAAGCATTCATTTACCAGGATTTCATTCTTGCACATTCAGCTTTGGGGAATCAGTATGGGAAACTGGGACCAGGGAATGTGTAACACTTGAAATGACAGTATTACCAGAGGTAGCTGATGTAACCACAGATCCCTCCTACTGATTCAAATCACACACTCCACCATGGCCACTAGCATCTCTTCAATCTCTTAAAATCTCCTCTAAGGGGCACAATCTCCCAAAATTCAAGCAGGGAGAAGTCCAGGGCTCCCCCAAATCAGAAACTACTTGATTTGGGACAAAAGGAATCTGCTGCCAGGAGGACTGAATGGAGTTACTGAAAATAAGCAACTATTTCTAGTGTTTCTGCACTCCTATCCCTGAAGTGATATGATTAAATTTAGACTATACACAGTTTTAATGTGAAAAAAAAAAAAAACAAAAAAAAATAACAAACCACCAAACCCCAAGTTGCATCTTAGCTTTTAAGCAAAGACCAGATGGAAAGTCTATCATTAGAAATGCCAGAGGGAGAATACACTCAAAGTTCGCTCCAGGATGGAAAGGTCATTTCTAATCATGATTGTTTTAAATGTTCTCAGAAGCACTCAAGCTTTTTGTAATAAGATGGCTTTCTTTCAGTTTATCAACTTGATTTCCTCCAAAATAAAATAAAAAAAACCCCTCCAAAACAAAACAAAAATCACCAACAATACAAGATAGAAACTTTAAAGGCAGGCGCCAGCTCTCTTCTTCCTCTCCAGAGCAAAAGAGTCATTAAATTTTTAATGAATTATTGCCTAGATGACAAGAAATGCCACAAAAATGATCTGTTGATTCCACCCAGGGGTGTTTACTTAGAGCTTTATAGGGAGATTTATGAGACAACAGGCAACAGACAACATGTCAAAGAAGTCTGAGAAGCAGTGCTTCACTTATCAGGTACTGATGTCGACGAAGAACACGTCAAGCTGATGAGAAATGCATCGGGCATCCCTACTGTGTTCCAAGCAATGTTCCAAACCCCCGGTGAAGACCATATGCCAGCTGATTGGTACAAATCCACCAACCAATTTGCACTACCATACAACTGGTTGTAAAATCTAAGAAGCTCACTCAGTAAGACTCTCCCTAGGGCTAAATATGCCTTCTTAACTCTAGTAGCTCACATATGATGACTAGGAGGCAACAAAATTGTGACTAGTGATTTTCACCAGTTATTAGTGTACCCCAAGATAAAACTGTTTACAGCTTTACTCCACTTGCTAACTCACAAGAGCTATAAACACACAGCTTCAACTGAGATTTCACAATCCTCTAGTCTCCATGTGCCAGGAAGCCCCCTCCTCTTTAAGATAAGCCCACATCTGAAGTACACTAAGTGAATAAGCCTGATGGGAAACAACCTACAAACCCTAACAGGAAAACATTTAATCAAAGACAGAAACCTCCATTCTCTTATTTTTCAACCAATGTAAAAAAGGCACATAGATATGATGATATAAAATTGGCATTTTCACAGTAAACACATCTGCGTCCAGTTACAGATTACTCCAAATAAGAACTGGAGCTATTGGCTGAAGCTGAGAGTGTTTTTTCCTTGCAGGCTGTGCCTTTTCTCAACTAGGCCAGTCCTTACAAGAAATATCTGGCTTCAGGTCTTCCTTGTGTATAAATAACAAACATATTTGCAAGGTCCAGACAGCTGCATTTATGTAAATCTGCTCAGAGAAGCCATCATTGACTCAATTTAGTGGCAATGGGTTGCACAAGCATCAGAGGAAAATGTGACCTGCAGTACTGCTCAATGAGGGACAACCAGACAAAATTGAGATTTCACTCTCAAACAGCATGCTAAAACATTGGGATCAACAAACAAATGTTTTTTTGTTTCTTGGCCACTTGCAAATGGTGAATTATTACATATGAAATCATTAACAAACAAGAACAGAATCTTCCAAGCCTTCTTTAGAAACCTTCCTTTCAAAACACATCCTCAGTTTAATAATTTACCTTTTGCAATCGAAAAGAAGGAAAAACAAGAAGGTAAGATATTTGAGACAATCAAACCTTCCTTAGTCCCCACAAATAAAGTCCCCACATTTGCATCCTTCCAAAAGACTCGACTAATCATTTTTCTAATCAATTTTTTAATTGCAAAAAAAATTTCACAATTAAATGCTTATAGAAATAATTCGCATCTTCATGCTCCTTCTGATGCCTCATGAATTTTCCACCTCCTCTCATATAGAGCTTTCATTACTCTGGGCATGACAGAGCCAGAACAGCTACAAGAGAAAGCTCCCATTTCAGCTCCCCCCTAGTCACCGACCAAATGCTTAGAAACTTCTTTATCACTCTTACAGCACAGGGAAAAATAAAAAACAAGAAAAATTGAGTTTGAACCAAAGATCACAACCACATTTGCTGGATAGGTTTGTTAGAAAAAAACAAACTCTGGACTTTGTGTAAACTGAGCATATTAGGTCAGCTACTAGGAGACCAGCTACATACGGAGCCTCACAACTCCTTTCCTGCAGCCTCACATTTGTGGTGACAACTGCACTTTCCACTGATGAAAAGTGACCTTTAGGCCCTGACATTTAGGCCCAGATTTCCCAACTTGTGTTACCTCTGCCTCCAGTTTCACAGGTGGAATTCATAGCGCTTTGATTTTTAAATACTTGGCGACATCCATCAAACATGAGCTCATGTCTTGCCCAATAGATTCTTAAAATGGAATATTCCCCCTCCAGAGACCCATGCCATGCTTGATGGTCAACTTACACAAGGTACTGGACGTGCCATATCTCTTGGGAAAATTAACATGCCAAGCGAAAGCTCATCTCTCAAAATAGTTACCCTGCTACCTTATTTTTCATTTGTTTCCCTACCGCAGTTACACAACACATTCTTGCTGGGGCAAAAGGGATCATTAGCAAAAGCACTTTTGGACACACACAAACAAGCAGTGCTAAATGTGCACCAGAAACAGGAAGATTAATAGTCTTCCCACATGAGAAGGCATAACAAGGCAAATGGATCCTCCATTAGCTTGTCTCAGTAATATCTCAGGAAAGCACCATATACTCAGAATGGAAACAGGGTGGTTCAGCAATAATTTGCTTAAAAAGTCCAAGTATGATTGTAGAGAAAGAGCTCAGCATTGATGATGCATCACCTCTCTTGTCTTGCTAAATTTAAATTGTCTTGCTAAATTTAAAGTATTTTCTGTCTGACCAACAGGAGCGATTTACTGGCATGGAGAAATGTTTAAATATCAAGACTTTTCAGGCTCAGACAAACCAGTCATTCGTGCAGCCCTCTTAAAGACTCTTGTCCCTACCAAGGGAACGATGTAACAAAACACAGAGATCTGGCTGCTGGAGATCCACCAGCCCAATTCCCTCTGGCTGCCACAAGGTCACCTCTCCCTCCTGAGGGCCTATGTCCCATTTTTTTCTGCACACAGATTGAACACTTGATGCACCAAGAGAAGTCGGTCAAGTAGTCTCGTATTACAAACCCAACTGCCTTTTCTGCTGTAGATAAAGAGTTACAGGCTCAAATTCTGAAGGACTACTGCTGGCAGGGACAGGTTAATAACAAAACTTCCATTCAGAGTTTAATCCAAATCTAAGGCATTGAATGGACTAAGCAGAAGATGAGGATTATACTGCAACACTTCATACATTACTGGTTACGCCTGTGTGGTCTCATGCCCATGCTGATACCAGAGGAAAATGAAGGCCAGCTGTGATTTTACCCAGCTAACACTTCTTTCATGTGTTGCCTCATCTTTATAAATTCATTTTTACTTAAGACAGCTGTGTCAGACCTGAGCTCCCAGTGCAATCTTCCTTCTACACTTGCAGAATGAATTCAGTCAGCTAGGTCCCAGTTATGCTTGGTTATCACACAAGGTTACAAATGGCTTTGTTTGTACACAGTTGATACAAAAAGTGATGTCAAAAATGTAACAGGAAGGAAGAAAGGAGCCAATTACAAAAGCAAGATGTGTGAGATAATCTTGGTCCCAGGACACTGAAGGCTGGCAGTAAGGAACATCTCATCTATCTGTCAGCTGTGGTCATTCGAGGAGCATGCTGCCGAGAAGAAAGGTAACATCTTGAAACACCAATTACAACTTTCCAGACCAGAACTATCCATCAGCCTCCTCTGCCCCTGTGCCTTCATTTCTAACATGATAGGAAGGTAAGACTGAGCAACAGGAATTCAGTTTTCAAGAAGGAGCCTAATTGTACTTTAATTTAACAACCAATTAATGGTTTTGCAGAAGCTGCATGCTCCACCCAGGGGGCTGCCTGACTGTGTCGAGGAAGTGCATGGTGTTGACTTCCCAAACTGAATCACTTTTGTAAGCCCTGGGGTGATATTTATAGAGTTGGGGGAAAATTTCCAGGAAACATCACTTACTGGCACTCACAAAAATAACAAGGAAACTCTTCAAGTACTAAACTTTTAAGGAAGAAAATCTTTCTTCTTTCTGAGAGGACAACAAAGTAGCAGCCTCTATGATTTGCTTGGAAGTAGTTACAATTAATACTGTTCCTTATCTCACTTTTCCTTGACAGTGGTAGATATTGCTCCTAAGCTATTAATTCTGTATAACTGCAAGGCTGTTGGTTTGGTTTGTTTTTTGTTGTTTCGTTTTTTTTCCTCTCAACTGTCTTCTACTGATTATTTCCAGGATAAGATGCTGACATCAGCCTTGTCTCCAAAAACTTTAGGTTTTAACAGAGGTTTAACCCAAGCTCATGCTCACAGAGATTCCAGGTACAAGGAAGCAAACCCAGGTACAAACAATAGCTCAACCACAGCAACCCGAAGGTCAGCCTGAACTCTCTACCTAACTGTACAGTATCCTGATTTGGAGAATGGTTGCAGCCTTCATTAAACCACATGAATCTGCAGGTAAGTCTATTACCGGAAGTAAAGCTATCCCATGCAGAGGTGAGCCTGGTCATTCTGCACAATCTGGACATGCCCTGGCATCACAGAGCAGACAAATGCATACAAAGGCACAAATTAGTAGCTGGATCATCCATTAAAAGCATCTGCTTCCCTCCACAGTTTCCTTTTGCAACAGTTGCAATAGTTTCCCTTTGTCTCCTCAGAGCCAGGGACTAAACCAGGCTTTCAGAAACATTTTGTCCCTGCAATAGTTTTAAGGATGCAAGCACAAATCTGGGGGTGGCTCAAGCATTCTGGAGTATGTGCCTTTCCACTGAACACACATTTCGTTCTTGCTTAGAGAGGGTGGGCAGACTATTCCAGACATGGCCCCCTTTGCCTAAGCAGCATCGGGAAGGATGTAGACTGGCTGAACACATACGTGCATCTTACTAGAATAAAAAAAAAAATAAAAATCTTTCAGAAGCACAAGACAGGACCACACAACCTTGTCCCCATCTCGCATACAAACTGCAAATGAACGGCTTCCAGACTGCCCCCACTCTACCCCCTCCCCGAGTCCTGGGGCCAGTGTTGGCCAAACAGTCTTTGAGAAGGCCTCAGAGATGTCCCTCCACAAGTCTTACATAAACCAGTAGCTTGGAAGAGGATGCAAAACGAAGGCAATGACAGAAAGGCTGCTGGCATGAACTCGACCAGTACCTGACCCATATGACCTCTTAGCTGGGCTGGCCCGGCACGGCTGCTGGGAGGGCACATCAGGTCCAGTTCTCTGTCAAGCTGTCAATCAGCGTGGCACGAGTTCCATGACACTCATGGGACGTGACACTCCGTGCAATGCAATGGAGACCCAACAAGTTTGTTTTGTACATGCCACTGCAGCATCGGCTGATACAGCAATGTGCTTTGGCTAGTACTGACACGGGAAGCATTCAAAGCACTCATGCAGAGATAAGAGGCACTCCTCATCTCTTGCCTGAGACATGCTGACCTTCTCTCTCTCCCTTCTTGCTGGCATTGTTAGAGATAATACAAAAATCTGCCCCTTATTTTTTAAAATGTCTCTGTTTCAGAGGATTCTGCCCCTTCCCCCCACCCCATTTTTCTGAGGCCAATTAAAAAATAAAAGTTTACCAGGAAGACAACAAGAAAATAAAAAGTGTCTGATACCACTGGATACAGCCTATAAGGATCTCGCAACATAAAAGAATTATGTCCCTGAGCACTTTCCAACAGACTTTCAGAAAATTTCATCTTTCTACTTCCCTGACTGGATAGTCTGTTTGAGTAATTCTCTCTTCCTCCTGGGGCTGGTTGCTAAGAGACGCGCTATTACTTCTCCCTCTCTTATGACCCGATTACTGTGATCAGCAAAGACAGCGTGCAGACAACAGCCTGACACGGCTCATACAAGAACATCGGGCTCGTTACAAAATGATGGACTGTATTAACACTCCACAGCCCATTCAGTCGCTGTGGCCTTTGCAGAGTCTCCTGGCACAACTGGGGGCTTTTACTTCCCCAGCTTCTGAAGTGCACGTTCAAACATTTTAAATCGTAGGACTGGGAAAGGAGAAGAATGGACTTTTACCTCCTGTGTTTCACTGCCTGCCAGCCGGAGCAATCTTAATGGATCCTCATCGAGAAACCCTCTTTTCCTTACCCTTCCTGAGAAGTTGCCCATGAACTACGATTATCCCTTTTCACTCTCCTGCAAAAAACTTTGCAAATATATAACATGCTTCAGGTTAGCACATTCCCTTGAAGAGTACAGTAACACATTGTAAAGGCGATCTCGACAGCTCAGGGGCTGCGAGGTTATCTGGTCCTACAAAGAGCTGAGCTGGATTGCTCTGGATGAGGAAAGTAAATGGAAATGCACCCAACTGCAGAGAATGGTGGTCCCAAGGAAGCCACTGGGATGCCCAATGTACTCCCAGGGCATGCAGAAACAGTCACAGCCTGGCATTAGGTCCTTGGCAGAAGAGCTCTAGGTGACGGGGCCAGTAGGGAAGATGGGAAACTTGGAGCTCAGATTGTAACCTTGCACTGAGGAGTACCCAGGGCAAAAAGTTAACATAAGTTTATGTTGTTGATGTTGTTACCAAAAAGCAGGTCTGCTGCCAGCTGGTATAGCTCAGGATGGGGTGAGTCACCAGTCACAGAGACCATCAGCTTCTACTTCATCAGAATTGAACCCTCATCTCACATTCACTTTTTAAAACATAAAATTCAAACTTCTAGAATTTCTAATATTAAACCTACTTTTAAAAGATTGTGTTGACTAATACTGTTTTAGTACTGTTTTCCTACTCTTGAGGGCTCCCTCTTCTCCCATCAGCTTGCTCAGGGGCATCTCTGATGGCAGGACCCCCAGGCAGACCCTCACATGACAGGTGCTAAGCCCAATGCCACTGCAGAATATCTAGAAAAGCCAGTTGCTAAACCTTTTCAAATGGATCTTGTAACACAGGTGACCCAGACGCACAGGTCCTTCATCTTATACTTATTCCTCACCTCCATGGCATTTCCCATAAACTCAGTGCTTGGCAAAACAAATGCCAGTTCTCACGTCAGTGTGATTTCTACCAGCCATCCCTTCATGCCAAGCTTAATGGTTTGGTCACATCTAGACTAAATCAAAATCTTTCCTTAGTCATTGTCATCACAGGAATTAAGAGTTGGAAGAGACTTCTAAGTCTTTTGCACTTCATAGGTCCTCAGAAAGTTTGGGTAAATCCCCAGTGAAGCTCCTAGAGCATGCTTGCATGTTCTTCCGTGGCTATGACTTTTCAGCATGCGTGCTAGTTAAAGAAGATGACAGAAGGGGAATTTTTAGATAATGATGCCTGCTTATTAGGAACTAGATCTGATCCCTGCTCATCCCCTTCGGCATAAGCACCCTCTCCAGGACAGCCAGAATCACATGACTGTCAGTTCTACTCACAGACCCTCAGCTCTTGCACCCAGTCCATCCCAACACACTTTGCTTAGCAACAAGTATTTTGGGCCTTGTGTGTTTAGTCCAATTTGTAATTGTGCAGTGCTCACTGCCAGAAATGCCTTCTCTTTGGCCACAAGTACAGTTTCTGTGGCTTCAAGAATTGCTCATGCATTCTTTTAGCCTTTTATTAGACCAACCTGTAATAGAATTCAAAAGACATTTATTGGTTGCTCTGACTTAGCAACACTCTGGCAGAGTGAAAAAGCTTTAGGCAGAGAAAAGGAAAAATACACTTATAATCCTTTATTATAACAGTTAGTTTTCAGGGTGTAGAAGAGCCGCATTGTTTGAACATGGGCAAAAAAAAAATATTACTTGACTGTTAACTGTCATATAACAATTGTTATTATTTAACAGACTAGCATCTGAAGGATGTTAACATTTCAGATTAAAATAAAAGGGACAAGTGCTGCTTGCTTGAATTCAAACTATTTCTGCATGAACATTGCTCTCTTGCTTTGACTGGGCACCGCAGCCTTTTAAAACTATATAGAGGACAAACAGTATCTTTTAAAAAGGAGATTTGATATAGTCAATGACAGACATTTGCAATTCGAGTTATAAAAAGATAGATTCTTTCCATTCAAGTGTATGTCATAACCATATTTTTTCTTTTTTCTCTTTTGCCCTTCACATTTTTGATTTTTTTTTTTTTTTGGTTGTTTTTTTTTCCTTTTTCTTTCTTCTACCCGAACTGTTGTGGTTCACAGCACAGGCCAATGCAAAGATGAATCACTTTTCAGTGTTTGAAATAATGAAGTGGAAAAATTAAATATAGTATCTTGGAAGAGCAGGCAGAGAGGAGGAAAAGAAAATGAGAAAAAATACGCATGGCAGAAAACCAAACCAAAAGGCTGTACCTGCTGGGAAGTGCAGTGTTTGCTTTATCATACCGAATAACAGAGAAAATAGGAGCTCACTCATCAGAATGAAAAACAAGGCTAGGCATTACTTCAAGTAGTTCCCAAATAAGAGACAATGTGTTCCAGAGCCTATGAAAGTTTAATATTTGTAATTCTAACAAAACATGGTCAGAATTGCTAATAAAACTTAGTGGCCTGACTTGACATTTTGCGAACTACAGATAAGTATACTGGTTCAATAATAATTTTTATGCACCTGTTTTATGTGCATTTTTCCTGGTGCCATTATCTGAGGTGGTATTTCAAAAAAGAAAATGTTCATTCTGAGAGCAAAGCCAAGAGCAGAGTCCTGCATATCTGTTTCTATCAAAACAAAGCAGATGCAGACACCATTATCCAGGACAAGCAGTGAGAACTTTTGGGATGACTGCATTCAAAATAGAAGGACCCGCCCAGAGCCAGTTTATTTACACTGGTGAGAATGACAAGTCCTAATACTGGCCACTGGTCTGTGGACAACTGGGCAAAACTCCATGTCCACATAACTGACAAACTATCAAGTAGAGGGATGCTGCCCAGGCACAAAGGCATCAACCAGCTTGGTCTCATGCCTCTTCAACACAGTTCAGCTTGCTCGGGGCAGTTTAAATCCGCTACTATACAAATGAGAACCACCACTAATTTCCAACTGGTTTCATTTGGTTCTTAACCAACAGGGAAGAGGATGTCATTAGAAAAAAATCAATGGAGACCTCCGAAAGGCTGCTCCAAACTGGTTTGCAGCTACCCCTTAATGAGGGACCCCTGCCTTCCCACTTGTTCTGCGGCATTTGGGGGCTTTGTTTGTTCTTTAAATGCTCTTGTGTAGAGAGTAGCAAAGCCACCAAAAAGAGGCCTGGAGCTTTAAGTTCATTTTCACTCACTGTAGTTTGTAAGACCCTGTGGATGATGCAGTTCTGACGCTAATGAATAAAGTATTGATTGAAGTGCTCCATTTCTTGCGCTCCATTCAGTGCAAGAAACACATGAAGAATGGGAACAAGGATTAAGAAGACTTTAAAAGTTTATAATGTGTGCTTTAAAAAAGCTTTCTCCAAAAAACAGCAATAACATGGGGACTGTGCTGAGGTACAGTCAGGATTATTTGCAACAGTAAAGTTATCTCCTTCTTCCCACTACGTTTCTGATCTCCACAAGCTCAATCCTTAGAGGGATGGGACCACAGAACCCATGGCAATGATGGGATCAGAAAAGTCTCAGAGAACTCAGCCTTTTTTTTTTTGTCCCATCACTTACACACTGATGCCCCTTCTGCAGAGCATCAATGATTTTCTTCAGCTGGTGGAGCAAGGCAGGAGGCAGAGACCAGCAGACTCCATTGGAAATACTCCGGTACTCACAGGACTCAATTCAGCATGAAAACGACTGTATAACAAGATATTCCCATGCCTCATCTAGGCTAGAGCAACAGTTCACGTGTATAACTCACAGCACATGCAAGACAGTGAGCCACAATAAAAGATTAAATGCATTATCTCATGTTAGTGTTGGACGAGATGCACACAAACCACCACTGGAGTGTGGCTGAGACAGCCCGTTGCTCCTGCAGCCACCTTCCAGCAATGAGCACAACACTGCAGAAGCTCATGAGAAGCTCCAAGGAGCAGGTATGCCAACTCTCTGCCTGTCAATCAACACACCTCCCACCAGCAAGGATTCCTTTTGCTTTGGTGCAGACTCAGTGCAGACAACCACAAAAAACTAAAACAAACAACCAAACAACCCCTCCCCCAACCCCCCCCAAAAAAAAACAAAACCAAAAACAACCAAAAAAAAAAGACAAAAAACTCCCCAAACTAACCAATAAAAAAAAAAAACCCAACAGAAAAACACAAACCCCGCAGAATCTCCCAGGTCAGCCTGAATTTATTCTTTCAGGGCTCTCATCCAAGTAATGAATAGATTCTGGACCTGGTTAGCTTCTCTGAACTGTCAAAGACTGTAGAGCAGGGAACAGCAGAGCTAAAACACGAAGTGTCTAGTCCAATAAATCCATACCCAGGTTTCGAAAATTGGACTGAGCTACTGATAGCAGCTGCTGTAAACAAAACCCACTAGGTATATCTGCCTATAAAGAAAACAACAAACAGCCTGACCATTCACACTCCCAGTCCCCTACAGACATAGCAGAATGTAATTCATCAGTGCTCAAGAGCCTCCACACACATGAAGAGGATGAGCATAGGGATAGCCAAGCCCTGGGAAACCTGGGTCAGCTGGGTTCAAGCATTCACATTGATGTCAACCATGTAGCCTCACCTTGGAGCTCGTCCTGCTGTTGTGAATTTTCTCATGAGTCACTTGCTTTGTCCTCCAACCAAAGTAAATGGAAAGAGATGGGCTTAAAAAACAAACAAAAAAACCCCCACGACATAATGAAAACCTCGAAGGCCTTCACATGAGCCTTGTTGTTCACCATATCAGAAAGCCACCAAAGGAAAGGAAGGGGAAAGCAAGAACTTGCTTTGATTCCTGTCCTTTCATTTAGTTTCTATTATTAAATCCATATTAACTGTTGCTGCAGGTATTATGGTCACCAAGCAATGTCTGGCACTTCTCAGTAAGTGAGGATAGACTTGCTTCCCACCTTGCCACCTTTAAATGATCACTCATGATGGCAGAGGAGGCATATTCAACTTGCAGGGAGCTGGGGCAGAGCCCGTGAATGCTAGACTGGAAAGCCCAACACTGCAACTCCGGGGCCTTGGGCAGCAGCCTCCCAGGGCTCACTAGTTGGGTTCCACCTGCTTCAGCATAGTGTGGTTTCTCCTGGACTTGCACTGCTTCATATCTGAGGAGTTCTATTTGGAAGGGAGGGGGAAAGGCAAGGGGAAAAGAGTTTTTGAAGCTCTGAAAACTAGCCCGAAATTAAAAGTATCCAAACTAGAAGGCAAATCACACTGCAAAGCTTGCCACTCACTATGCTCAAGCCATCTGATGGTCTAAAGAGCCCTAACTCAGGCTTTTCTGAGCAGCTCAGGGCCTCACCACTGACATCATCCCAGTGCACACACCCCATACTCCGTCCCAGCTGCCCTGCCCCAGCAGCATTTGTTTCAGAGCTGCCAGTTGTCCTTCCAGTAAGACAGAGCCTGCAAACTCACACCAGCCCCATCACTAAACCATGTCCCTAAGTGCCACATCTACACATTTTTAAATACCTCCAGGGCAGCCTGTTCCAATGCTTG